>PVKA01002315.1:69659-127524 GCA_004027165.1 Ctenomys sociabilis | reverse complement strand
GAGATACTCCAGCCAAAAATGCACAAAAATCAAACCAGAATGGAAAAGACTCAAAACCATCAACTCCAAGATCAAAAGGGCAGGAATCCTTCAAGAAACAGGAAAAGACTCCTAAAACACCAAAAGGACCTAGTTCTGTAGAAGACATTAAAGCAAAAATGCAAGCAAGTATAGAAAAAGGTGGTTCTCTTCCCAAAGTAGAAGCCAAATTCATCAATTACGTGAAGAATTGCTTCCGGATGACTGACCAGGAGGCTAGTCAAGATCTCTGGCAGTGGAGGAAGTCTCTTTAAGAAAACAGTTTAAACAGTTTGTTAAAAGTTTTCCGTCTTTCATTTCTGTAACAGTTGCTATCTGGCTATCCTTTTTATAATGCAAAGTGAGAACTTTCCCTACCTTGTTTAATAAATGTTGTCCAGAGCCCATTGCCAAGAATGTGTTGTCTGAAATGCCTGTTTAGTTTTTAAAGATGGAACTCCACCTTTTTCTTGGTTTTAAGTATGTATGGAATGTTATGATAAGACATAGTAGTAGTGGTGGTCAGACATGGAGATGGTAGGGAGACAAATATACATGTGAAATAAACTCAGTATTTTAATAAAGTAAAAAAAAAAAAAAAAAAAAGAAAAGTGGGGGTATGTAGACCCAATTCCAGGGGAAAATATGGGTGATAAAGCCTGTGGTAACAGAGGTACAGAAACATGCCCCCTGTCAGAAAGTCACCAAGAGAATAGGAAAGTGTAAAACCTAACATTGCATCCTCTACACAGGAGGCATTTAGGCATTTATACATAAGTTACCTTCCCTGGCTAACATAAATGATTAAGAGTTTTAAGACATAACTATAAATCATACCCAAATGACTAAACCTCTTTGATGCCCCACAAATTTCTGCAGAGAAGCCCATCATTTAGAGAGTAAACTGTAGCGCACCAAATTCAAAACACAATAAAGGATTGATCTATTAAATGAGCTGAACTGTTAAATTAAAACCGATTCTGTGTGCCAAGCTGAAACACAAAGGATCAGTCTTCTTGAACAATGAAGACCAGTTAAGAGGAGACTCCAGTTACACAATCCCCTCCTCTTCACTGAAAGTCACTTGGCTGGAATTTTTTTTTAATAGGAAAGACAAACTCTTGAGTAAATGTAATAATTGTTTCAATGATGTTACTCCAACCACACAAGAAGTTAAAAAAAAAAAAAAAAAAAACTGGAAAACTGGGATTCTTCTATTACATGATTAGTTAATTGTTGCCTCAAGTCTGGGCTTTAGTTAAAGTGGAGAGATGCTGTATTTGGACAGCTAACAGCAACTGGAGAAGCAGAAAGATTGTCAAATATAAATGAAATAAGCAAGCAAATAAACGAATAAAGGCTTGTCAATGAGGCCAAGCGACTGAATTTGTTACCCAAAATAAGTCCTTTTTTAGAGAAGGCTTTCCTTACAAATGTCCTCCACAGGAGTCCTTATGGCAGTGTCAATAGTCACACCAATATCTGATCTCTGCCACACTTGTCCTTCATTATTTTCCCAATATCAACAAGGAAAACAGCAACAAAAACACACCATACTGATTTCAGTTAAACATTAATTATCACCACAGGCAAGTGAAAAAGGAAAGTCTGCCTCAAAAATTAAGCCCCAAGAATCGGATACTTGGCTAAATGCAATCCTAGAATAGGAGAGAAACTGGCTCCCCAGGATTGCCTCAGGCCCCCAAGACCCAGAGCAAAGAAGACACTAACCTTCAAGAAATACTCACTAAATACTTATTCCTACTCTGCTCTGAATTTTTAACTATTTAAACTTTCCTAATTGTTCTAGTGCGATGGTTTGGCAAAGAATCCAGATGACCAATACTATTTTCATAATCATACTATTATTCCTTCTTTCATAAGATTGACACTTCTATTGATGGTTTACCAAGAAGGTACTAAAAGTTCAGAGGCCTTGACACAAATCAAGGCACAGACATATTAAATAGTAGTATTCCTTTATTTTTATTTTTAACTACATATATATTTATAGGATGCAATGTGATTTTATATATATATATATATATATATATATATATATATATATATATATATATATATATATAGTGGTTGTTGTTGTTTTGTGCTATTTGCTTCCTTTTTGGTATTAGGGATTGACCACTTTATTGCTACCTTCTTAACCCCCAAATTACACATTATTAATAACAATCAGTGCATGCTGTGCAAAAGGTTCCAGAGTTTTCTTTTCATTGGTGAAGTACTAAGAAATATTAACTTTTTAAACATCTAACTTTAGCAATCCTTTTACTATTCTCTGTGACACAATAGAAAATATACACAAGCACTTTTAATGAATAAGGAAATAAGATGGCTATCACATCAAGGCAAAGCACATTTATTATCTTAGCTGTGGGCTCTGAGCCCCTCAAAACACCAGTTTTGGAAGAATGTCTGGCTGACATTCTTCTACTTAATCAGACAAATATTTAGCAGATTTTTTTTAAATTAAAAATGTGAATCTTTTATTTTCAGTGGAAAAAAAGATATATATTGATTTCCAATGGTAAAACTCAAGTTTTCAAGCAAAGGTCAGAAACTGGCAGACTTTGTATTCACCATCTTGAGTTTGGCAGCTTCACAATAACTCATAGACACTTCTCTGGCAGTCCCGTGGTGATACTGATGAGCGTGACTCCTGCTTTACACTGCATACCAAGGTGCATCAACATTTGGAAGATTTGCATAATTCAATGATCCAATACAGTTTCAGAATCCTCCTTACAACTAACCCTTAAGAAACTATCATCTGTCTAAGAAAAACTGTAGCAAGTATATACAACAATACTGTTTACTTTATAAAAACTAGTAGTATCGGGCCAGGGAGATAGCTCAGTAGAATAACTGCTTGCCTGGCAAGCATAAAGGCCTGAGTTCACAAAAAAAAAAAAAAAATAGTATCATTTTTGACGCCATAAATGAATCTAGGTAATATTATGGTAAGTAAAATAAGACAAGCACAGAAAGACTAATATTACACAATCTCACACAAAAAATGCAGGAGTTAAACTCACAAACATACTAGAGAAAGGCAGTTATAAAAAGCTGAGGGTAGCGAGGAGGAACGAAGAAAGAGAAAATGTTAGTCAATGGGTACTAAAACTGAGTTAGACAGGAAGAAAAAGTTCTAGTACTCTAGTCAACACAGAATGTTCACTATAGTTAATATATATTTCAAAACTGTTGAAAGTAGATTTTAAATGTTTCAGCCACCAAAAAGTATTAATGAGTTGTTGATATGCTAATTAGCCCCATTTAATTACTCCATAATGTATACATGTATCATAACACCACAATGTACCCCAGGAGTATACGCAAATAATTTTTCAAAACTAACTTGTCAGGTTTTAGTATAGTATTGAAGAACACTCGTTTTTAGTTGCAGCAGAATGGACTAAAACACTCTTTTTCAATTAGTAACTGTGTAAGACAAAACAACATACTACAATGCTTGAATGCAAAAGTAGATGTAAGAATCAGCCTCTATTAAAGTAAGACATTAAAGAAATGTGCAAAAAAGAAAAACAATGTTAATTTGTTTGTACTGGAAAATAATTATCATAAAAAAGTTAACGTGACAGATTTCTTTTTGTTGTTATTCTTAAGTAAACAGGTTTTTATTTTGAATTCCTGTTTTAGTTCCTAATACACTGGCTATCAATAGTCAAAACCTTATATAAATAAAAGGTTTTGGGTTCTTGATTGAATGATTTTTAAGAGTATAAAAGGGTATTGAAACCAGAAAGTTTGAGAACTGCTGGCCCAAAGCAAATATATAACAGCTACCTTCCCTCACAACCCCTGTAAAAGCAAAACTAGAAAAAAGACAACTGAATTTCTATGGACTTTATTGCATAATTTGCTTAAAGCCCATGGGCCTCACTAATTTGCATGTCTGATTTATTCACAATCCTTTCTTCCTCCTCCTCTCTGGCCAGAAACCACAGACAGATTCCATTGCTATTTCGCAACCGGCACTTAAGCAAACTGCAATGCAGTGGTATAGACATGGAGCTCATCCAGCCTGGCAAACAGGGATAAGGAGATCAACTCCACAGTTTTCCGCCCTGGGTCCTTTTCAAATACTAAATCCACAAAACACAGCATTAGTTTGCTCAAAGCAAATAGTTAATTTGTCCTTTCACTAGAAATCAAAAGGACAAAATCACAAAGCTAGAGTATTGCTTTAGCTCCCACACTGACCCTCCACTATCCCCTTTTTCCTTGGCAAGTGGATGTCTAAGCCATGAAGAATCAACAAACCAATCAATTCATAACAAATATTTATACTGCCCACATGAAAAAAAGACATATAGTCATATAAAGAAAACGAAAAATACAGGTAATAAAATAAAAATGCCTTTGTAAATAGTGCAATAAAACATATCAACAAAGGCCAAAAGAACTAAGTGCCACAGTGATCGAGGTAGAAGAAAGAGGAAAAAAAGTAAAAACGGATAATAAGGTTTGCAAAGGTAAAAAATAATCAAAGTTAGTGATCAAAAGTTAGTGATCGCAAGTCAGTGACTACACTTTTGGCTTAAAATTCATTTCAGCAGAGGGAAAATGGAAGGTAAGGATAGAATGACAGATTACACTGTGATCTGGAAGGTCTCAAAAGTCAAGCTACGATGTCTAGATTATATCCTGAATGTATTAAGGAGCTACAAAAGGTTTCTGAGGCAAGAGCACAATAAGAGTATAGTTTTAATTTGTTGTCCTGTTTTTTAAACATTAACCTATGTATAATATAGTTGTGTTAAAAGAAACCAAGAGCAATGGTCAGAGGGCAGAAAAGAAAACTATAGAAAAAAAAAACAAAACAGGCAGCCATGAACTGGATCTCAACAAAGAGATGGAAATGGATCTGAAATCTAAAATCTGAAATCTAAATAGATCTGAAATCTAAGTTATTAACAACCCATCTACAAAAGGCTTACTAAGCTAATAACTATACAAAACAGTAAACAAAATGCATGACATACTGATTTGGGATGCAAAAATATGGGTTTGGTTTTGTTCTGTTTTTCTTTGCTGCACACTGAGCTACAAACTTTTTTTTTTTTTTGGTGGAACCGGGAATTGAACTCAGACCCTTGTACTTGCCAGGGAAGTGTTTATTCCACTGAGCCATCTCCCCAACCCTTACAAGGTCTTTTTAACTTGAGGAGATCACACAAACTTCCTAAGTGGCCCAGGCTAGGCTTCACTTGGAATCTTTCTGCCTCAGCCTCCCAACATGCTGGATTATAGACCTACAAAACCACATGTGGCTTAAAGATGTGATTTTCAACACACTAGAGAGGAAAGGTAGATGTGATGGAGTAGTATCAGGCACTCTTAAAATTTCCTATTCTTGTGCATACCTGCGCTGCACAGAATGGAAAGATAAGAAGTACATTTCCCAGGCTCCTTTGCATCAAGAGCTGTGGATAAGAATTCAGCTCCACCTAATTAAAGCACCCTGTGTAAGGTTTACAAGGTAAGAAATCAAATGGAGGCTGTCATCCTCGTGTCCTGACTCTTTCTCTGCAGACAAGACAGTCATGGGAAACAGTGGGTTTCAACAACATTCCAGGATCTGGCAATAACTTTGAGGTCATCTAATACCTGCTCTCATGGTGGCACTGTTCTGATCCCCAGTTGCAGCTACAGTGCTATGTTCCTGTAAATCAACAGTTCTAATAATAGCTGCCTGATTCCTATCCAAGCAAGCCAATCTGCGATGCTGACTTAGAAGCCCACCTTCAGAGGCACAGTCTCTGGTCTGCCTGTAGATTTCACAGGAATCTATTTTCCTAGCTAACATAGTTCTGTTTCCTGTAGGTAAATTCAGACATATACAATGGGCTTTAGGTAAAGATAGAGCCTACCAAATGAAAGCATCTGATACATATTTGAAAGAAAAGAACTAGAATTTAGAAACAAAGACAGGCCACAGCAACTAGATACTACCTGCACACATACATAGGTCTCAGATTCCAGACTCTATTAATCCATTCTCTGAAATCTCTACCATTCCTCCTGGAACAGAGAAAAACGCATCTTACTACTCGTCTTCAGTGATTATATTAATATCTTACATTTATCTAGAACTGGGCCTATAAACATAAGCAAAGGTATCTGGAAATGATCAGATCTCATTTTTATCTGGCACAGCAGACCAAAGGGGTCAGTACTTACAATTTGAGTTTTAAAGAGAATCAGAGCTATTGAAAAGGTCAGCAGTTTGCCTAAGGAGACTGAATAGAAGTTAGTAGTCCAACTAAAGCATTTCCTGCTTTAAATTTATTTTCTCTTGTTTAGTCTTCTGACAACTAATTCTGATCATGTTCTAAAGTAAATGTTAAAACTGTTGGTGCAGAAATATTAAGAGCCTAAGAGGGTATGTAAAAATCACAAAGGATTAAATGGGGCCTGCCTTACAACCACGGAAAAAAATTAAAATTCTCGGAGTAATTTTCTTCTCCAATTTTACCTAAAATAAGTGCTTGTGGAAGGCCCACCATTCCTGTCACACACTTCCAAACACATACAGTCAGTCCTGAGTAGCAAGTGTCATTAATTATTCAGAAAGCTATTCCTTTATTTTTCTATCATTGAAAGTTGGAAAATTAACAGTGTTATGTTTATAAACCTTCACTAGGCCCTTACATAAAAGCTCAAAAATGTTTATATTATATATAACTCCTGTTTGAAGACACTCCAAAGCAAGTTAATATAAACCTATCATGAATAAATGTTCAGAAAGCAGCTCTGTTAGACAGAGGTTAAGCTGTGACCTTCCCAATTTTTTCCATAGAATGTACAATCCATCACGTACAAAAACACAGTGAAGATGTGAGGTGTTGTTAAGTACCCCTGTTAGTGAGAAATTCTGCTAATTATTACACCAAATAAGCATAGTTAACAGGCCATGGCCACAAGAGGGGCATGTTTCAGGGCATTAAATAGCTGGATAGAGGAGAGAAGAATATATTACACTATGCCCTTTGCCAATAAAACAATTTCCCTGACACCTAGAAATCCAGTCAGCTGCAGCAAGATAAAAGTGTTCTGACATTAGCTGTGTGAAGAATGATGCTTCAGTGCCACCTAGTGACTTGCGTGTTTTAAAGTGCAGAGCTCAGGGTAACTGTGAAGATCCTTAGGCTAAGCATAGAGGCAGGAAAGGGGACAGGGCCAGAAGAGATCCCACTTGTGGGGATGGGGTGCAACTTAATGGTAGAGGGCCTGCTCAGCAAGCAAAAGGCCCTGGTTTGGTTTTCAGCACCAACCAGAACAGACAGCACATTCTGAGAACCCTTTTAACTACGTACGTGCTCTTCAAAGCACACAGTATCTTTTCTTTCCTTTTTTCCCCCGCCTCAGCCTTCCTAAGTAGATGTCTCACAACCTAAATTTCAAAATGAAAATAGGAGCCCAAAGTAAATCAGCCACAGTCCAGAAATATACTTTATCCAAGAATTTTGTTAATCTTCAAAAATTACGAAGGAAGAAGCAGCACAGGGATACTAAGTTAGGACTGAACAGCACTGAAGTTTTTGAAGCTGCAAGACAAATATAAAAAGAAGCAAACTCTACATAATACAAATGCAAATGGCTTAAAAAATAGGAAAATGCACCCATCTGCATAGCAAAAGCTAGGGGCAGGCCAAATAGCTCAGCAAATTAAAGCACCTGCAAGCAGGCAAAGGGGTTGGGGGTTTGATCCCCTGCTTGCTGGGCCAGCCTCTGCACACTGAGATTGCAACTGAGACTGGGAATGGTGGTGCATGGCTGTAATCCCAGCTCTAGGGAGGCTGTAAACAGGTGGATCACAATGAGTCGATCTAGTACTGAGACCCTGAACACCCTGTAGATGCTTCCCTAAAATAAAAAATAAAAAATATATAGCAAAAGCTATCTGACAATAAAAATTATGAGACCTCAAAAAAATTACTTCCCCCACAGAGAGTGCTTCCAAGTTGTTGGTTTCTAATGCAGCACTGGATGGATGAACACTGAATATATAGTTGATCTTCAGAAAACAGCACCTATGCCAAGAAAATCATGTCTCCTCACACTAGTGATTCAATGAAAAGAGCTTTGATCTATATGACTTTTAATAAAGTAAAGTCACAGCCTCATGCAACTTCAGACTTTAAAGCAGAAAAAGTCAAAAAAGAAAAAAAAAAAAAACAAGAAAACACGCAATGTATCAGATTATCACAAATCAGGGAAACAGGGACACAGAATGCCAGCAGTCCAGGACATGGTAAATGCTATTTCAGCGGTACTCAGAGTCTCCCAAGAACATGATGTTTAAATAAGAAACCAAACGAAGCCACGGAACAAGCTGTGCAGCTGTGTGAAGGAAGAAAGTTCAAACAAGAGAGAACAGGAAGTAAAAAGAAGTGAGGCGGGAAGTATTTGGTCTGTTTGAGGAACACAAGGAACCCACTCCAGGTGGCTTAGGAAGGAAGAAAAGAATGAGAGAACAGGTCAGGGATGGTGTGACAGCAGATCAGAGAGAAAGCCAAGGGTTTGTGCCATTTTTTAAAATTCACATACCACGCAATTTACTCTTTGAAAGTGTACAAGTCAGAAAATATAGTCACTGAGTCACTGAATCACCATCATTACTTAATTTCCAAATACGTTCATTATTCCAAAAAGAAACTCTAGCCAAGTGTGATGGTACATGTCTCTAATCCCAGCAGTTGGGAAGCGGCGGCAGGAGGACTGCAGTGAGTTTGAGGCCAGCCTGGGGTCCACAGGAAGTTCAGAACTGCATAGCAAGACAGCAGCCAGAAGTACATAGAAAACTCTGTCTCAAAAAGAAAAAGAGAGCTGAGGAGATAGCTCAGCTGACTAAGTGCCTGGCTGAGAAGTACCAAGGACCCAGTTCGATCCCTGGCACTGCATGCCACACCAGCATTAAGCCAAGGTAACTACCAAAACGTGTGGTGGCACATGCCTACAATTCCAGCAATGGGGAGGCTGAGAAAGAAAGATCACTATGAGTCCAAAATGGGTAGCAAGACCCTGTATCATATAAATCATAATAATAATAATAATAATAATAATAATAATAATAATAACAGAAAAGAACAGAGAGAAGAGAACTCTACACTTGTTACAACACCTCCCATTCTACTCCCCAGCTCCTGGCAACCACAAACCCTATCTCCTCGGGTTTGCCTACTCTTTATATGAAATCGCATAATATATGATATCTCATCACTGGCTTCATTTACTTATGATATGGCTGTAGCATCACTGACAAATAGTACCCTGTTGCATGGACATACCACGTTTTTATTACCCAGTCACCGCTTAATGCACATTGTTTTGCCTGCTTGCTGGCTATTATGAATCAGGCTGATGTGTATATTAGTGAGTATGTTATCTGTGAACATATGTTTTCATTTTTCTTGGGTAAGTAGGAGTGGAAAGGCTGGACTATGTCGCATTTTTGTTTAATATTTGACTGAAACATTTGAAATAGAAGAGAGATATGATCAAACTTGTCTTTTTTTTAATTTTGGTTGTTCTGTAGAGACAGGCCAAAAAGAAAGCAGGTGGTCTACTCAGGAAGAGACTGCAGTGACCCAAGAGAAAGAAGCTAGTAACCTAGTGAAGGATGCTAAAATATAATTTGAAAACAGAGCCAACAGAATTGGCTGACAGGTAAGATGCAGAATAGGAAAGAGCCGAGGACGTTGCTAGAACTTTTGGCCTGAGCATAGATGAAACTGCTGCATTCTGAGGCAAATGGAACGACAGCAGAAGGAACAATCAGTATTTATTCTTTCCCTACTCATTTCTGTCCCTTGAAGTGTCCCACACTCCACTTTGAGAGACTCGTGCAATGCTGATCTTGATCAGCCGCTGCTCTTATTGGTCAAATTCTTTCAAAAAAGGCTCTCAGATGGGCTTGCTGATGCACAGCTGTAATCCCAGCATTTTGGGAAGCTGAGGCAGGAGGATCAAAAGTCCAAACCTCATCTGGATAACTTAGCAAAACTCTGTCTCAAAATTTTAAAAAAATTTAACAAGCTGAGGATGTAGTTCAGTGTAAGGCCCTAAGTTCAATCTTCAGTACCAAAGGGAAAAAAAAGCATCTCATAGCCCCAACTTGTAGGAAAGTCCCTTTAGAGCCTCACTAAATAGTTTTACTCTTGTAATCAACAAACTGAATTCCAACCTGCAGGACTACTGCTAAAACTACAAATGAACAAAAAATAAAAGAATGAAAAGCTACTGCATCTTAAAGACCCTTTAACAAGGTCCATCATAAAAAGTGGTTTCATCCCCCTAACACTGACTCAGTAGTGCTTCGTTGTTAAAGAACAGGAGAATTTAGGAAAAGAAAACAAGGGTTTGGAAAGCTGGGAATGACTCAGAAGAAAGATAAAAACCTAGCCCTGAAACATAATTGGAAAGATAGAGTGCTTTTCTTCTCTGATACTAGCACCTACAAAACTAAGCACCTCTATTATTAAATGCAATACAATTCTCGTACTTGGAAGAGCAACAACTATTAGCAACTAAAAAGAAAAAGAAGAGGGAAAACATCTGAGCTAAAAGTACAAGAAGTGCTTAGTTACCTTGTTCACACATCTCTTCAAAGCAACCAAACTATGTTTGCACATATCAAGAGTCAATAACATATTTTAAGACCTTCATAGGTAAGCCACAATCCTGCTGTTGTTAAGGTCCCACTCACTATCAAAATAAACATGGGTACCCACATTTCACACTGAAGTTTCTCTACAATTTAAATTTAAAGCCAGTAACTTTCATAGTTTTGCTTTAGATTTTATTAGGCCTTTTATTTATGATTATTATTTCTCAGCAACTACTGGGCAAACATGACAATTCTTGGAAACTAGAAAATCCAACCTACAGTCATTTTCAAATGACTGGCTGTGGCTATACTGTAAACCCAGAACTTGGGAAGCTGAGGCATGAGGACTGTTGGGAGGTATGCCAATGGCAGGCAGGCAGGCAGGCAGGCAGGATCTGCACAAGTTATTCTGAAATGTAAAAACATTTTTAATCCTTTTTTATTTTTGAGACAATGTCTCCCTATGTACTCTAGGCTAACTTTGAACTCACTATGTAGCCCAGCATGGCCTTAAACTCACAGTAATACCCCTGCCTCAGTCTCCTGAGTGTTGGAATTACAGGCATGTGCCACCATACCCAGCATAATGTAAAAGCATTTTTTTATTTACAAAATGTGACATCTTAAGCTTACATAAGGCTGCACCTTATAAACATTTAATAAAACAAGTATTCATTTCAACTCTGTACTTTCATTTGGAGTTAACACATCTTTTTCATGATCTCACACAATCTTGCAGCTTCCTAAAACACCACAGAGAAACCAATAGCTGCTATTTTCCTCCTCTTCCTACTGAGCTCTAGCAAATGAAATGTGAGCTGAAGCGATGAGTGCCATGTCCAGATCTGGCTACAAAAACTCTCAAACACACCTCTCTGTCGGCTTCTCCTCCTTTTTATTGGACAGAATAAAAATAACCCAAGATGACTTTTTAAGCTATTGCATTGAAGACGGCAAAGCCTCCCAAACATATACCCTTACATAAAGGCATAAAAGAAAATGTCCCAACACTCTGCTTACCATAATCATCCTTAGTACACAGCAAAAATATAAATTTTATTATATTCAAGCCATTACAGTACAGGATAATGTTTTTTGTGACAGCAATTAGCTACTCAACTTAATAATATAAATCCATAGAGCTAGACCCAGTGCCTACAGTGACTCACAGATAAGTTGTGTGGGTTACTAATTCACACCTTCATCTTTTGTATTTGTGCATTTACTAATTACTAATTACTACTTACTACTAAAAACAACAGCTAACACTTGTACAGCGGTGACTATGTACTAGCTACACTTGTACAAGCTAACACTTGTACAGCGGTGACTATGTACTAGCTACACTTGTACAAGCTAACACTTGTACAGCAGTGACTATGTACTAGCTACTGCTTTAAATGCTTTCCATAAATTAACTCACTTGATCTTCAAAACAACCTTCAGTGGTACTTACTATCTCCATTTGACAGATAAAGAAACTTAGCTACAGAGAAATTACATGACCTATCCATGGTTACACAAGCAGTTAAGTGTAAGCGCCAATGTTCAAGCCCAAATCCTAATCCTCTGGCATACAAGCATTTAAAGAGTGCACTATAAATGTTAAGAAAAGAAGTGAAAACTTCTACTCTACAGTAACTTTATTTTCTTCTTGCTCATCCATAAACAGGCAATATAAATGGACAAAACAAAGTATGCCATACACTCTGCATGTTCATCATTTACATGCTCAAGAACTTCTGATAACCCAGGAAAGTGTGATTTTGCTGGAAGCCTGACTTCAAAAAGCCATCCACTGCCTATGTGGTGAGATGTGTGGCTCAATTTTCTGAAAATGCAAATGTCTCTGAAAGCAGCTAGTAAGTAAATCTGTACTTTTCCAAAGAAGCAGGATTAACTTCATTGTGGGTTAAATTAGCTGAACATCAAAAAAGGACATCCAAAATAAACAGTCGTGTACTGGTGGCAGGCAAGGGTGATGTGAACAAATGCACACTGGAGAAGGAATTCCAAGTGTGGTTGTGAACATTGCCCTGGTTCAAAGTAAACAAAGAAACAAGGCAAGTTTTGACATGGACAAGACATTTGAGATCATATAAAAGCAGCAGCCTCACCAGCAGGCCACAAGTCTAGATTAAATGCATACTTCAGATGACTCATAAACCACCCCTAAAATGACTCTGCTATGAGCCAGAGGCCCTTTCTCCACTTACACACTGAGTCCTGCTACACACATACAGCAGAGCCCTTTTGTGTACCAGCAGGGAACCTGTACAGCAGCACTGGACTCCCTTCACATCATTTTCTACCGAGAAAAGAATAACTCTATCCCACCTTCTTCTTGAAAAGGACCCCAAGCTTCGGTTCCAGCATTGTCTCCCTAAAGACAGGACTGACCAATAGCATGGACACTGAGTCAAATAGCTTTAGCGCCTTTGTGTTGGGCCCTGTTCTAGAAATGTTAACATGGACTAGGAATGTCTGCTTTAACTGCAAAAGATTTAAAACTTGACCTCTGTCAGCTAAAAAGACAACAGGCAGATGGAGACACAGTCAAATTCACATGGCTTCTTTTGAGAATAACCATGTGCAGGATCGAAGACGTCAGGGACCTAGGTCATTTTAGAAAAGACATAAAATAAGCTATAGTATTGCATGTACAGATGGAAACTGTAATCTTGAAGACATAGTCAGTCAGTGAGCACTTATCTAAATAGTACATTATGTGCCCAGGCCTGTGATAGGTTTCGTGGAGAATGTAAAAAGGAGGCTGCAACTAATATTACATTACAGCAGCTATAATAGGTAATATCAATTAAGCATTTATTGTGTCAAGCAGAATAATAAGTGTTGTAGCCTACAGTAGAAACTCAATTATCACACAAAGCCTATGAAAATTCCAATCAGAATTACCATGCATAGGAGAAAAATATGAACTTATTAGAACAGAAAGTCAAAACATAGTATAAGAAACTGTTATTTTCAAATGATTTCTAGAAACTCCCTAAACTTAGCATAGTATTTACCCCTTATTGTTAAATTGTTCAAAATATCCTCAGCACATGATCTGTAAATGTCATAAAGCCTGACTAAGAATTTTGAATGAGGCCAGGGAAATAGCTCAGCAGCATGAGCACCTGCCTGGCAAGTGCAAGGTCCGGAGTTTGATCCCTGGTATAAAAACAGCAAAAAAAAAAAAAAAAAATAAAGTCAGAGAAGAATGTTGAATGTTTATCACAATAACCACAAGGAAATTACTCAATGTAACTTTAAATGTAAAGAGTCCCCTGGACTTAATAATGCAGTCTTTAAATGCTATCATCCCCTGTTTAAAAAAAAAAAAAATCCATAAAGTCAGTGCTATTCCGAAGTAGCATTAGGGAGTGAGTAGGAGCAGCAGAAAGTAAGGGATAGACAGAGGAAGGAAGGGCAAGAAGGAGGAGAGAGAGAAAGTGATCACATTAGAGCATTTTAAGAGTAATTTTCACAGCAGAAGATATACTATGAAATCTACTGTTGCTGATAAGAAAACAATTTTAAACAGTGTCAAAATTAGTCCTCACATTTACTAAAAACCAAAGATTTAGGCTCCTATCTTTAAGGTCAGATTAAGACAACAGGCTAGATTGAGCCATCCATCAGCTAAAATAAATGTTCTGGACAGTGCCTAGACTAAACAGGGCCAAGAATTCATAAGAAAAATACCACTTCTAACAGTGGAGGTCAGCATAGAGGCTGGCCAAGTGGGGAGATGCCCTGTAGCTGCAGGTCTAGAAGGCTACCCTGCAAATTCTCATCAGACGCTTAATCAATATCATGCCTTAGGACCTAAACTGCTACTATAAAATCAATATTACCTCTATTTTAAGTAGCAGGAGGAACAATGAGATTATCTTGTTCCTTACAAGTCTGTCATGGAAAATCTGGCTCATGGTATATGTCATCTTTCTCTTTTGCCTGGAAGGAACACATTTGTTAAGCTTGAGGACAGTCTGGCAGCGCAACCCAGAGCAGGGAAAAGGTGAAGGACTACAAGCACGCTTGGGAAAGCAGTGTCCTAGAAGTTCACTACGAGCTAAACAACAATTCACGAAAAGAGGGGTTCTGAAGCTTTTCTCTAGTGGCTATACGCTGAGCCTCCAACACTGACCTTCAGATTCTTCCTTTGCAAAAGCTTGACAGCCCTTGACATGCTCAACAGCCACAGGACATGTGTCAAAAGGGAGCACCTGCTTTCACCCAGACCTGCTCTTCTGCCAATCTTCCAATCTCAGTAGATGGTCACAACCTAACTGCTTGAACTAAAAACCTGACTTTATCCTTTATTCTTTTTTTTTCAAACTTCCTTATCTAGTATCAAAGTAAACCCTAGCAGCTTTAATGCAAAGCACACCCTTTCAGTCTACCTCAATAACCACTGCCTGGGTCCAGCTGTCAGCACATCTCTCTCCTAATGTGTCCCCCCTAATTCTATTCTGGCTTTCCTATATTCCCCACACAGCAGCTGAAGCAAACTTCATGAAATGCAAATCCGGCCACCTGATGCACTTCCCCCTGAAAGCCCTCCAGTGGTTTCCCAGTGTAAGGTCTCTGCTGTGACTTGGCCTCATTCCTTTTTGTCTCTCCCTCCTTAAATTCTGGCCACCAAACACCTCTCTTCTTCCTATATGCAAAGATCATCAGCACCTTGAAGATAGCCCCATGTTGTCCCTGTGGCTGGGATAGAAATCCATGCCATCCTTTGAGTTTCACATCAAAGACCACTTAAGACCAATATGAAATAATCCTGTCTCTCCAGTCAGGAGCACACCATATCTTCAGTAGTATGACACATGGTCTTCTTTATTGCCTTCATATTTTATACTACTGACTAGCTTGCTTCCACTAATAAAATGTTAACTTCCTTGAGAAGAGAAATTCTAGTCTGTCTGTCACCACCAAAGCCCCAGAGGACAGTTTTACACTGAGCAAATAGAGGCGTCGGTTCAAATCTGCAAAATAAAAACATAGGTAGGACCTGGAAATCCAGTATTGCTACCAGTTGTACAAAAACATATTAGCAAAATATTATGACCAGAGATAGAACTTGAGAACAAATAAACCTGTGATTTGCTTAGATCAGATTAAATGTGTTTATCATTTCATACTTTAAAAAGAGTGAGATGTTGAACACAGGGACCAGAAGAGACAGAGGTTCAACTTTCAGATGCTCTCAACTCCAATTCTGAAAAGCAAATTGTAAATAAAAATCAAATAATGTCTCTAACCATGAGCTGCCTCTCGAGTTCAGCCCGTCCTTTATCCATTCACACCCGCCTGGCCTCCAAGGCAACACCTCTCTTTGCACTTTCTCACATGACTGTCCACAGCTCCCAGGGTCCTTCTTCCAGCTCACTGGCTCATTCTCTCCTTCAACTAAGAGCTTCTGAAAGTCTCACCTCCTAGCAAAAGTCTTGGCTTAAAAGGAAAGAGGAAAAGAACTAATATATACTGAGTGCCTTTCACATTCAGAGGACTATTCTGTAGGCTCAGAAACTTCAGTAAATCAGAGAAATAAATTAGCATTAGCCCCACTTTTAGATAAGAAAACTATTAGGTCTATGACTTGCCAACTGAATGGCACAGATGGGAATAAAAGCCACTTGATTCAAACTCTGAAAACGCCAATTCTTTCTAAGCTATCATTTTAGCAACAAAAAACACTAAAACATTTAAATCTTGCTTCTGTAGTTAGGCATGGTAGCAGACACCTGTGAAGTCAGCACACTATAGAGGCTAAGGCAGAAGGATTACCACAAGTTTGAGACCAATCTAGGCCACATGGTAAGTTTAAGGTCAGTCTAAACCACATAAGAGACCCTGTCTAAAAAAAATAAAATATCCGTTTTTGTTGGTTCAGTTTGATACATCCTTTCACACTCTTTATCATATGCCACTGATAGTAGGGTCCTTAAACTAAAATCTTCTTTGAATGCAGTGACTTCCTATATTACAAACAGCCAAATCCTTTAAAAGTTCCCTTACTTTTGCAACTTACTGACAAAATATTATAGTTACAAAGGACAATCTAGGGGAGGGAGGATACTGGAAACAGAACTCAGCACCTCATGCTTGCCAGGCAGGAGCTGTGCCACTGGGCTATATCCCTGGTCCTGCAAAGACATTCTTATTAAACTTTACGTTCAAACATTACTGCCTTGAAAATTGACAGAAACTTGCCAAGTCATCAACATGATCACAGTGACAAATGGCATAATTTAGCATAATTTATATCATTCTCATGAGAGAAGCAAAAAC
This sequence comes from Ctenomys sociabilis, assembly GCA_004027165.1. NCBI lineage: Eukaryota > Metazoa > Chordata > Mammalia > Rodentia > Ctenomyidae > Ctenomys > Ctenomys sociabilis. The sequence goes on along the minus strand of PVKA01002315.1, from coordinate 110,555 downwards.
TCCCAAAGCCAGATGATTCTACTAACAGGCCCGTGGTCAATCTTCGTTTTCTTATTAATAGGATTCAATTCTTTCTGTCACAACTAAAAAGCAAAACACCAGAAATAATGCTTTGAGAGACCTCCCCAGACCATAGGTTGTTTCATGAATTGCACTTAATAAAGGAAATTATTTCTTGTCAACCTTTATTCATTAATAAAAGCTATTTTTAATACGGAATAACATCATGAAATTACAAAAAGTTCATCACTACAAGAAAAATGACACAAGATCCTGGGCAGAGGGGCAAAATGAATTGGTCTGACCTGAATGTTTTAATCTTGGAGGATATTAAAAATTATCTAAATTCTATTATATTGGATAAGTATCTCTGAAACCTTTTATAAGGATTCCATCACTACTTCTGTTATACTAATTTTCTCTGGGCATCATCATTAAACAAATATATCATAAGCCAATTTAAAATAGTATTCCATGAGAAAACAAAAAAATTATATATTGCGTTTAAAAGTATGTTTATATGAAGCTATTCATTTGTTTGCTTTTCAACTTTCTGTTTTTACAGATAATAAAATGACAGCTTTTAAATCATGAGACACTGATGAAACTAAAACTTTAAACTTATAGCAACAAGAAACCATTTCTAATTTTTTTGGTCTCTTTTTAAAGAATGATTTATACTAACCCTAGATCAGGTTACTATTTACAAAAAGAACCTTGCTTTTATGATAAGATACCATAAACAATAAAATATCAACAAATCCATATTTTTTATTCTCTTCTTTATTTTACTTTTTCTTTCTTCTTTTCCTTCTCATTCTTATTTTCTTTCTTTCTGTTTTGCTTTTAAGATCATAGAGTGGTGAGTTGTATGGTGTCAGGTTCAACCCAAAACGATAAAAACCCACACGCTCTTCTATCCACCCTAGTATGCTCTAGGGGTGTAAATATTTCATGGCATTACCATCATTCACTTGGTGCTTATATTGTCTGATCAAGCCTCTATTTCTGTCTGTTAGATACTCTGGAGGATAACGTTTTTTCATGTCTGCTGCTCAGTCACATAAAGCCCTTGCTTCTCAAAGGTTCTTCAAAGTTCAATAATTTATTAAACACTGTGGTGAGGTTGGTAAGCACTCACAGAAATGCATAACTACAGAATACATGAAACTATTAGAGTTTCTTTAATAAAAAAGATTATTTTAGAAAAAAAGATGGTATTATTACTTATACAAGAGAGGCATACTCTCAACAACTGAAGCTATGCTGTGTTAAAAGGCAAGAGCTCAAAATAAACAGATTGCCTACTTACAAGTAAGTGATTAAGCAACTTCACTGTGAAATAACAGGCCATTGAGGGAAACCTAAAATCATAACTCAAGTCTCACATTCCCTTCTCAGGATAATGATTATTCAGGTCTCCACTTCTTCTAAATATGATGAAGGTTTACAAATGTCAATAAAATACTTTAGAATTTAAAGATCAATGACATTTAAAATTTCAATGCCCCTCCAAAGCATACTAATTACACTTACTCCTTCCTACTGGTTTCTAAGGAATAAACTGACAGTGACAAAATCACACATAACACACGCTACAAACAAACCAATAAGAGTTCAAGTAGTAAAGTTTGATCACAAGTATTTGTTGAACTCATCAGGAACCACAGGGAATACACAAGCAAACTAAGATCCACTCTCACAGAATCTATACAAGCTAGGTGGGTAGCAAAGCAGACATTCAGTGCTTATACAGTGAAGCACAAATTGACATGAAATTCATTACTAAATTGAGTGGAAATCTTCGAGGGTCACAGTATTTCATAGACGGTAGCAACAAACCAATGTGAAAGGCAGTAGGCAAGCAAAGCTTAAGATGAAAACAATTTCCACAAAATGAGCTGTTTTCTTCGATTTAAAAAAAAAAACTGAAAAGCTGATATCCAAATTAATGCTTAAAACAACAACTTACCTGCCATTTAAGCATGGCAGATTCAAAATATGCAACTAACTCTTCCCTAAACAGAACTGAAATGCCTATTAAGAAAATAAAACAACAAAATCTAGCACAAAAGGAATGGGACAGAAGAGGGCAGCAAGTAAAAAACATTTCTCCGTATTTAAGATGCAAAGGAAACAGCAATATTAACAGGACAGAGAATGCTAAAAGCCTAGCTGGCAGGACAGGGATTAAGGGAAAAGCCCAAAGCATTAAGAAGTGAGCTTGTCCATGTCACCAGCTCCTGAAAGGCTCAGAAATTTCTCCCTTATTTTCAAATACTTTGTTCTTCCTTGTCTCCACTTTCTGCAAAATGTCTTCAACTTTATTTTCTAATGCCTCTACTGAAGTTTTTATTTCTGCTACATGATTTAATTTTCAAAATGCTTGCTTGCTAAATGTTCTCTTTTTTAGCATTTCATAATGAAAAATTTTAAACACAAAAGCAGGGAGAACTGTCAACTCCCAGTTACACATTAAACAGCTTCAATAGCCATCAACATTTTGCCAATCTTATTTGAGCCATTCCTCCTCACTCTACCACTTCTGGTGACTTATTTCAAAGCAACTCACTAATATGTCAACTGTAATTCTTTGTCTCTAATATATAAAGATAATTTACATATTAACCACTATAAAATATATAACCACTACACATGAGCACAACAAAAAGTTCTTACATGTAACATCTTCTCTTGTCTACCCGAGAATATTATCATTCATAATGAGCTTTGAAGTTGTTTTCTGCTCTCTATACTATCCTACTTCTCTGGGTTCCATTGTCTTTGCTTTGTATTCTGTCATTTCTGTCTCAGGCATTCCTCAATGTTTGATGGGCACTGATTCTCAGCTCCCAATTTCAAGTGAAGTAATATAAAATTTACTGAAAGCTAAATGTGCAATAGTTTAGTTTGTCAACAGGCAGGCCTCATCATGAAATGATCGGACAAAAAACTAACCTTCAGGGTTCGAGAGATAGCTCAGTAGTCTAAATGCCTGCCTGGCAAGCACAACGATCCAGGTTCAAGCCCTGGTACCGCATGCAGTGCTGGCCCCAGAACGCTAGGCACACCATGCTGGCCACTGAAACTAGGCATAGTGGCGCACACCTGTAAATTGCAGCACTGGGGAGGCTGAGGTAGAAGGATCACTGCAAGTCCAAGCTGTGTAGTGAGACCCTGTACCAAATATATAAAATAATTTTTTTTTTAAAAAAACTTCCCTTCAGATACTACCTATGCATTTTGCATTAGATTGGTCAGTTTGTCTTGGAGAGGAATCCCAATGCTTTATTCTCAGGATACACATTACATAACGTTTCCAACTATGTAGGTTACAAAAGAAAGAATCTCCCCTCCTTCCAGATTATAAGTATGATATATTTGAAGCACACAGTTTTAAATTTCAATTTTTAGACAGTTCCTTAGAGTAAGGTGCTTTCAAAATAAAACCACAATTTTCAGCTTCTTTTGAAAAATTAGAGGACGTACTAATATTGGGTCTACAACCTGCTAATATTCAGTAGCACACATACTTCTTATTGCACCACTGGCATTGCTACTCCCTGTGGCATACCTCGGCTGAGCCACAGCTTCAGCTTTCATTCATCTTATGCCTGTGTCACAGGCAGGAAAAGGTTAAGGCTCCTGTTGTATAATAACATCTGACTACATAAAACAAAAAACATGCCTTTGTTAATTTATTTTTTTACTATTCTGGAAAAAGGCTGAATAAGCCAATGACAGTCACATGAGGCAAAACATGCCCTAACATTCCACAACACAGACAAGTAAAAAGTCATACATTTCATACAAAAAAAAAAGCATTGCAACATCTAAGCAACACCACAACCAGTTGTAATCAAGGAGTCGTAGGCCAGATTTTAGATGTACAAGATGGAAAGAAAAAAAAAACTGGAAAAAAAAAAGAAATATAGATTTATTTGCATTTCCATAGACAAAGGAAATTCTAAAAGTGCTTTCTTCTCCTCAAGGAGTACCCAAATTGTAACACTTCACAGGGTTAAAGATAGAGCAAGTACTGAATTTATAGGCTTATAAAAACCTCAAAATCTCTTATTTTAGGTAATATATTTGGGTATTTTATATATACAGACTTATAAATACATGTATTCATATATCTAAGTCACATACACACAAACATACACACATGTACACATGAGTAGGATTAGAAATACGTCCAGGAAATTTTTAAATGTTGCCAAATATAATTTAGATACGTTTCAGTGATTACTCATTAAAGATGTCCAGTGATATTCCAGAAATCTATTGTACTTGGGCATACTTGAAAATTGCTAGGATAGTAAATTTTCAGTGTTCTCACCACAAAAATATGTTAAGTATGCATATGTTAATTAACTGAGTTTAGCCATTCTACAGTACAGCATACACATCATTAAAACATGTTGTGCCCCATAAATATACACAATTTTCATTTATCAATTTTAAAAATTAAATTTTAAAATATGTCTATGATATCACGTTTTAACCATGTGGAAATGCAGACTTCATCCAGTTTCAGATTTTAAAAGTTATCTCTGTGACCACTCGCTACATACCTGTTAGCTAAAAACAACAATGCTACAAAAACTGCTTTCAGATTAACAGCCCTGTCATTTATCCTTTAAATGTTTATCTCCTTTGGTCACAATTTTATTGTAGTTAAACAGCAACTAGTGTGTGACCAAAAGCACTCCAATGCTCTGAGTACACAAAGAGCACACTGTTCTTTTTCCAGCTGAATGGACTTTCACTGGTGTGAACAAAAGACAAGATCCTGCTATTCTTCAAATTAAAAGGCAAGAAACAGCAAAAAAAAACATTACACAGAATACCTCTCTCCTGGTTCACTTTATAAATGCTAATGAGAACAGTGACCAAAGGGTTGCTTTTCTTTTGAAAAGATTTTTCAAAACTGTGAAAAATAATAACACATCTTAGCATTTCTTTTAAAAAGGTTGTGCTATTAATAGTTTGTGCCTCACTCTAGCTAATACAGTACACATTATCGAATGTAGATAACACTGGAGGAAAGATGGGCATATGCAAAGATGGTCAGGCAAAATAGAAACAGCAGTGTCATTTGAAGGACCTAAAAGCACTGAATAGAGACTTAACATTTGAAACCTACAATTTAAAAAAGCTCCCCAAGAAAGCAGATGAAGTTGAGTCCTTAAGACCCTCTAAAAATCTAAGACTATTGCAGCCCCAACACTGGAAAGGTGCTAGGGGCTCCCTGACATATTACGGCGCCATTAGGAGCAGCCCTAGCTATCATTCCTCTCAATGTGTTATTTTCTACTCTAGCCTTCTTGCTAACCCCTTGCTCATGCTAATATCTCGCTCATGTCTCTAGTCATTAAATTACATTATCTTCTTTATAGGTTGTTTTAATTTGTAGGAGATGAAAAGAGGAAAATAGTATATTATCTTTGTTTGGGTTTGCCTACAAGTGTCACTAAATCCAAAACAGCAGTAGCTGAAATGATGGCTCTCCTGAAATCCTTAAAGTCTCAAGCCCCTTCTAGCTTACCACTTGAAAGGCTGGCCCTCACCTTTGGGATCAAAATGCTATAATTTCCATTCTAGGTAGCCAGATGAAAGGAAGGGTCTCAAAGAAAAAGGGGGAAAAGAGCAGTGAGCCCTTTTTCATTCACTTTCTCTTAAGGAAAATTAACTAAACTACCATAAGATAAGTCTTTTCCATGAGAAGAAGTGAGAAGAAACTGGGTATTGACTTGAAGAACAGCATACCAACACTTCCAAATCTTATAAAACTAGAAATAGTTGGCAATTTCAGTCCTCTTCAGAGTAAGTAACTTCCAAAAGCTCCAAAAAGAAGGCTACTGAAATACATGGACTTCACCATGTAGCCCTTGATGCTTCGCCTATTATACCTCAATGACCTGGATTAGACAGCTGAACATTCTAATGTTCATTCTCTCTCAGGAGCAAGTGTCCTGTTCCTGTGACACCCACAGGCCTAAAGGAACTTACCTCTGGGTCACATCAACTCTCCAAGTTCCTAAGCCTGGAGCCCCATCACCTCTCATCATTAAGAAAGAGAGGCCTTTCACATCCAAGGGGCAAATCTCACATTAATGACATTTGGCTGATGCCCAAAGGTGACAGGGATGAGAACAGGATAAATAAAGAAAAATGTAGAAGTCAGTTGGGGCAGCCTTTCATTATAGCCCTTTCAAGAGCTATTAATCTTGGTCATAGTCAGTCAGCTAAAAATAATTACTTCTTCTAACACATGTTGTACGCACAACTAGGAATAGTAACAAGTCAGCCCTTTTACCTAGGAAAGGTGTGGCTTGTGGCTTTCCTACAACCATCCCAAATACTGTCTGCACAGCTATTTGAGCACAAGCGTCTCTTCAGTTCCCTACAGTCTGTCTTCTCTAACATTGACAGCAAAACAAAGAGTAACTACCACCAACATTATCATACCATCAATACACCATAGTCAGAAATGTGCTAATAGAAGTCTTTCCTTTGATTAAAACAGAAATAAACAAAAATTTAAATATCTCAGTATTACAAAGTATTTCACACTTGAGGAATTTTGTCTGTGGTACTAGGGGTACTCTACCACTGACCTACATTCCTATTCTTTTTCTTTTTTAAGACAAGGTCTCCCTAAATTGCTCAGTCTGGCCTTGAACTCGGGATCCTCTTGCTTCCCTAATAAGTGGGATTACAAGCATGTGCCAACAAACCTGGTTTTGCTAAAGTATTTTAATTCAGCGTTCTATTCCAGCTGTGTAGCCCTCCTCTCTTAATTCCTCATTAATTTATCCTTTACTCAAAAGTATCTTTAAAGGACCAACCGAATAGCTCAGCAGATTAAAGTGCCGGTAAGCAGACACAAGAGCCAGGGGTTCCATCCCTAGGCCTGCTGAGCCGGCCGCACCCCCAGGGCGTGCTGAGACAGCAATTGAGACTGGACATGGTGGCAGCTGTGCCTGTAATCCCAGCTCTCTTGGGAGGCTGTAAACAGGAGAATCACTACAAGCCCAATCTAGTAGTGAGACCCTGAACACTCTGTAGACTCTCCCCTAAAATACAAAAAAAAAAAAAAAAAGAATCTTTGAGCTATTTTGGTTAGTTTTTATTCCTCACTGCTACAGGTTGAGCCTGAGGGCTCATGCTAGGCAAGCAATCTATCACCAATTTACATCTTAAACTTTTAACTTAGTTTATAGAAGAAACTCTACACCTGAACTTCTAAATCACAGATTTAGTTCTGAAATAAAGCTACTGAAGAATCTTGATGAAATAAACAAGCTCACTGGGCCTCACTGACTTAGCTACACCATGGAAGGTCTAATTCATAACATGTCATGTGATAGTTCACTACTTGAACAGTTCAAATGAATGAGTTAATATCATCTAATACTAATCATAATAATTTATCTAGACTTCCAAAATTCATAAATAGGGCCCAACTGAGAGGACTGTTTATAAAAGGATTCCTCCAAACCCAGCCCTCTCAGGGGACACACACACAGATATAAAAACTAAATGAAGGTCACAACTGCACAGAGTCAGGTGCCATGTTATGCAAAAGGAGAACTTTCCACAAGGGCAGCCCCTGGCTGTGCTGAGTGGCAGCAAACAGCAGGAACATAAAGAAAATGGAGTATCTTTATAAGAAAATGCAGTCCCTGGAAGCAGCAAGATCTCTCATAGTTGGAAAAACAGCACAGAAATCCTAGCTTCATGTGCTAAGAGAAAGATTCACAGCTTCCACAACCCCACTTTCAAAGTGAGGACCTGGTTAGTTAGCTTTTTTTCAAAGACCTACCTAAATTTTAATGGCGGACACCTGGGTACACACATGTACATCTACTGCCCACCTCTCAAAGCAGAGTGAAGGTGCAGACAGGCAGGTAGGAGGGTCTACATTATGGGGGAGGGGCTTTGTTTTGTCTTGTTTTTCAACACCACTGATTGAAGTCAGGGCTTTGGGCTTACCAGGCAGGCACTTAAGTGTCTGAGCTATCTCCCCAGCCTGTCATGGACTGACATTAACTAAGAAGGACCCAAACCAGAGGCACAAAAGAAAAAAATAAAAAAGGAGTTATAACCCAATTATGGTTCCAGGAAAAATAGCAGCCAATCTTTTATAAAGATTGCATTAAGTTTTGTTAAATTACATTAAGTTTTGTTAACTGTATGTATGTTTACAAAGTAAGCAACACAAATGCAAAACTTAGAATTTTTTAGTAACAAAAAGATGTGAGTTTCTAGAGGAGCATTATTCATGTTTTCCTCCATTTACCTTTCTTGGGTTAGATTAAATAAATGTCCACATTGGAAATATTCCTGATTGCTCTTGAAAAATCCTCAAAGGATTCTTTCTTAAACAGAAAAAATAGTCCCATTTGAGAGTATGAATTACTCACACATACTTCATACCTCGGGGACAATGGGCTCTTTCAATATAACTACAAACTTTATCATTGCAGAGGAGGACATCAAAGTAACCGTGGGCAGTTTGGTAACATCCCTGTAAGTTGCACTCCTGTACTATAAGTACAGTACTCACAGCTGGGTCAGAAGATAGTGCTAAAATTACCGTGGAGCTACATAATTGCTGCACCATTCATGGTCACAGGATAGGGTTGGCTGTGAAAGGGGATGAGCCCTAAAACAAATTATTCTACATGAGCTAGAAAGGGGTATGCACAAACAGATGCAAGATTTCTGAGCCATAATACAGAAAACAACTTTTAAAAGTTTTAAAGATAATATTTAACTACCTTCTTTTTGCGGAACTGGGGATTGAACTCAGGCCCTTGCACTTGCCAGGGAAGCACTTATTCTACTGAGCCATCTCCCCAGGACCCCTTAACTACCTTCTTGAAAATTTCTTCAAAACAAATTGATATATTTTCAAATTTCGTTTGATCCTACTCATATGAATGTATGAAAATGCATAGATTTTGTTTATCTACTCATTAATCAATGAATATCTGTGTTATTTCCACTATGTGGCTATTAATTCCACTATCAAAACCTGTATTAAAATAAGTTCTAATCCTAGAAAAGGTTCAGGCAAACTCAAATTTTCCCTCAAATTTTGCCAGAGTTAACCACTGTTTAATCTTTCCAATATATTCTATAATTATATGCAAACATTTACATAGTATTATAGTGTTCTGTGCCTTTCTTTTTTAGTGTAAATAACCCAAGGATTGTTTTGTGTTCCCATTGGCTTCATTCCTGTAAATTTACTTAGCATGTTCCTTACTAATGGATGTTTAGGTTGTTTATTGTGTTATGCCACTGCAAATAGTGTCACAATGAACATACTTTTATTATACACTTATACTTGTGCACAGATGGCAGTACATAAAGAATAGGTAGAATAAAGAGAATCTGACTATATGTTAATTTTATTTTTAAAAGATCCTAGTTGAATTAAAATGCTGTGTAAGATATTCAAATTCTGGCTATTTGTTCAATAAGAGGATGTAAAATCATCTACAATACTGAAAAATAAGAAACACACCACATAACTATTTTACTACCATATTTGAGATATAATTCATACAATATAGAATTCACCCACTGAAAGTTATAATTCATTAGTCTTTAATATAGTCAGAGTTGTTCAGTAACTACTATAAGATATAAAAAATTGTTATCTGACCTCCAAAGAAAACCTTCTGCTATCACTCAGTCTTGATTCCCTACGTACCCAGTCCTCAGTAATCATTCATCCACTTTCTGCATTCTGATACAAATAGATATTCCTATTACAAACATTCTATAAAAGTAGAATCATATGTGCTTGGCTGTCACTATGCTTTCAACTGCCATCCACGCTGCAGGATGTTGATGCTTCTATACTGCATTTAAGCTACTTTTTCATTGATGGACATTTGGAGCTGTTTCTGTTGTTTTGGCTATTGTGAATAATTACATAATTTGCAACTTTTTAAATATTTTCACTTATGTTAGATGTATACCTATAAGTAAACGGATAAATGAATGAATGGAGAAAGAATTGTCTGTTACCAAAAAAAAAATTGTTGCCAGAGGGAGAAGACAAAACAAAATACCAACACCTAACAGATAAGGAAAAAGACTGCCAATACTTTGATGCTGGAGTACAAGTTCATATTTTTTAAATCTTCCAAAACATGACATTGATTTAAAAATGAATATGAAAATTTTTTTAAAATCCCATATTTATTAGCTTTAAATAAATCCAGAACCATCACTACCCTCAAGAAGAAAGGGAGCAAAATTCTATTCCTTCAAATCTATGACCTTTCATTATTTCTTCTCTTTTCTCATCCTCTGAAATTATCACCCATACATTCCATACTCTTTGTACAATCCAACTAATAAATTTGTTGTGAGTTTATACTTGTCATGACCAATGCTAGACAAAAATATACAAAGACTCTTTGAGTTCCAGCAAAAACTCTATTCTGGTAATTGAAATACTTCTTGATAATAGATTATCAAGATCCTCAGAGTGTAAATGCCAGGTCAGTAAAACTGTCTTTGTAAAGCCAGAAAAGTTTAGGCTCTGTGAGTCAGATATTTTCCCCATTAAACATTCTTTCTTCATTATAATCCTTTAGACCATCTTTAGTTTAAGGACTAACTAGACCCTCAGAGTTACAAGCAAAGAAGAAAATTATATGCTCAGATGCTTACCAATTAGCAGCTGGATGAAACCAAAAATCTATAATATTAGTTTTAATGGCCTCAACTCTATCTCCACTTACTAATTATTCTTTTATTTCCATGACTCTGTTCACACCACAGATTCCTTGGTAATTTATAATACAAAATTTTTCTGTCCCTTCACACCCCAGTGAAAACTACATTCAACATACAGGACAAAAAATATGGTTACTTAGGGGTCAGAGAGATGGCTCAGTAGAATAATGCTTCCCTGGCAAGTGCAAGGGCCTGAGTTCAATCCCTGGTTCCACCAAAAAAAGAAACCCGCCCAAAAAAACAAATACAACCTGCCACAACACTACACACAATAGTGAAAAACTGAAACCTTTGCTCTAAGATCCATAATCAGGCAAGAGAAGTACAAATAAAAGGCATCCAAAAAAGTGAGAAACAAATGAAATTGCTAGTTTTGATGATGACATAACCATATACAAAGAAACCCTAAAGAGTCCACCAAACTGTAAAAACAATTACATAAATGAATACAATAAAGTTGTGGGATATAAATTCAACACACAAAAATCAATAGCATTCACACAGCAACAATAAACTATCCCCAAAAGAAATCAAGGGAACAATCCTAATTAATTATACTAGCTACAAAAAAAATAAATAAATAAATAAATTTTAAAAAGAAATAACTTAAAATTTAACTAAAGAAGTTAAAAAATTTTACAAAAGAAAAACTATGTCATTAATGAAAATATAAGACATTAAAAAGAATGAACAGATAGCCTATAATAGCTTACAAGAAAATATGTGCAAACCACTCAGCTGATAAAGATTTAATATTCAAACTGTAAAAGGAACTGAGATAACCCTATAAAAAATAAATAATATAATTAAAAAGTGGGCAGTTGAATGGATATTTTTCAAAAGAAGATACACAGATGGACAACAGACATATGAGAAAAAGCTCAACAGAACTAATCATTAAAGGAATCAAAATTAAAATTAGAAGTACATATCACCTCAAAAGTGTCATAATGGTCACTTCCAAAAAGACAACCGATAACAAGCACTGGCTTGAACATGGAGAAAAGGGACTATGTACTGCTGCTGAGAATGTAACTTAGTTCAGTCATTATGGAAAACTGTCATTATGTCATTAAGTATGAACAGTCCTCTAAAAACTAAAAATATAATGAACATTCAACTAGCAATTCTACATCTAAGTAGCTTCCAAAAGATGTGAAATCAGTAATGTCAAAGAGATGTCTATGGTACTATGTTCAATGTGGTACTATTCACAATAGTCTGGAATCGACCTGTGTGTCCAACAAGAGAGAGATGAACAGCTAAAGAGAAGGTCATAAAGACACACAATGGAATGCCAGTCAGCCTAGAAAAAGAAACTCTGCATTTGTAACAATATGGACGGAAGTGGAGAACATTACGTAAAGTGAAAGAAAATATCACATACTTTCACTGGGAATCTAAACCAAGCACACAAAGAATCAGCGTAGAATAGTGGGTAGAGTAAACTGAAAAGAGACGCTGAAATCATGATCAAAGTTATCAAAGCCTCAATTAGAAAGAACACATTTTTGTTGCTCTTGCTATTTTACTCTGCTATCGCACAGCATGGTGAACAATGCAAATAACATACATTTCAAGATTCTGGAGTAAATTTCAAATGTTCTCACCACAAACAATAACTATTTGAGGTAATGGATATGGCAACTTTGTTAATTATTTGATAATATATTCATAAATATTTCATTATTTTGGCCTCATAAATACATATAACTACAATTTGTCAATTTTCAATTGAAAATGATTTTTAATAAAAGGAACAATATTCTGCAAAGCTAGCTGAAATTTTGTTGAATAATAGCACCCCCCTAGCTAAGCCACTAATCCCTGTGTACCACTGTATCAGGTTATAGTATGCAAGAAATAAATTCCAATCTCAGGAGAGTCATGCAATAAGGGTCTTTACTTGTTCAAATATGGATCAGTGGAGTAGGGGGTGTCTCAGTTCCACAGTCATTCATGGAATGAGTCTAATAGAACTGCCACCACCTGGAGCTCAGGGCCTCAAGGTCAATGCGGTAAGGACAGGTAAAGCAGCTCACAGAGGCAGATGAGCTCTTATGTACGCTGACAAGGAAATCATACTCATCATTTCTACTTAGCTTCATTGGCTAGAACTAATCACATGATCCCCACCTAACTGTGGGAAACCTAACATTATAATTTTTCAAAATGCTTAACAAGAAAGGTAAAACTTAAGAGCTGGATGGAAAAAGCTGAAAGAAATATAGGCGACCAGAAAAAATTTAAAAAACACCAAGGCTGACTGAACCTCAGTGATGTCAGAGTTATACATTACACAGTATGATTACTGAAGTATGTAAACTACTCAGGCATACATAAATCCACACTTGCCATCCTGAGACTCTCCAAAATAGTAAGACCAAGTCACACCACATTTCCAACTCCAGTGCAGCAGAAATAAACAAATACCATTTACTCAGTCCTGGAACAACAATGTAGGGTTTATCTTATACACAGTTCTAAGGTTAATAAAAATTTAAGCTCCATTAAAGTAACATAAACCTCACCAAATACTATCAACAGAAAATATGCACTCAAATGCATGTTTGAGAACACAGTGAGGAAATGGTAACTATTTTAACAAAAATAAATGAACCCTGAGTTTCCTCTACCAGGGCCCTATAATCTACACTTGCTGAGGATGTATTGCACAAAACTGGTCTTACCTCTACATATACACAATGCTGTGCTCTGTACTTTGTAACTCCTAAGGAGCTCAATAAACATTTCTTTATTTGAATAAAACAATGAAGGAACTGAATCAATGAAATTATACATGGACCTGAATCCTGCTACAGTTTCTTTCATAGCAACATTCTAGGGTGAAAAGCTGGGACAGAGAGAGCTGCGTGTTTCCCAGAAGAATTGAAGAAGGTATGTGGAGTGGGCAGCCAAGTTGGGCTTTGGCTCACAATGCCCCAAGGACACTGACAAATAGCCCAATAATAACCCATCTGAGTCTCAGAAGTCACTCCTTAGAGTTGCCCTATAAAAGCCAAAGGGAATTATTCATTAGCAAGTGTGAATAACACTAGATACCACCAGCAGATTGTGTTTGGCTTTGCTGAATTATTCATTAGCGTTTGTGAGAAATGTACAATCCAAAGGGTGTTAAACCAATCCAAATTGTTTGGCAATGTTTGTTTTCCTTTAAAAGGATTGAAATAAAAAAATCACCTCCAAGCTACAGTTCTTATATTTAAAATCTGTTATAAACCTGGCTAAACAAGTAGGTGAAGAGAAGAAAGTCAAATAAGACCAGGGTATCAGCAATCCTATTTAATATTCATTATTTAATGACAGGCAGTAAACTGAACCAATGTTTGTTTACCTGTCCACATCCTGCCTTTTGTAGATGCTGTATGGTCAAAGACAGTGTGAGCTCTACAATGAGATTCATATGGCGGGGGTGGTAAAAAACCGTCTTTGAGTCCTGTCACTGAGCAGATGCAAATTTAATTACTGCACGTTAAGCTTTCCATCTTGTCTAGGTGTCCTTGGAAAGCAACTGTAAACAAGAAGCACTCGGCAATCAGGTGTCAAGGGTGCATTTGATCTGCTAGGAAATATGTCACAAATCGCTGGCAGGAAGTGAGTCAGAAAGGCGAACAAAGAGGTAGAAGTGACAGTGTTGGAGGCACATCGTGTGGGTGTGCCTGTTAGCGCTGGGGACCGCTCCCACTGCCAGCTCTGACTTCCCAGAGAAAGTGCTCCCCACCTGACAATGCTCTCTCATCTCACATTTGTCAGACATTTTCCTATGGTCTGCAGAAATCACCACCACAACTGGGGAGTCAACTGGAGAGATACTAAGTGCAATTAAATTAGCTGTGACTAAAGAAAACCTAGAGTGAGCTGATATTTTTTTTAAGGCAACTGAAAAAAACCTAGAAATTAATGCAAATTCTAACTTCAGGTAAAAGAGAACATATCAGTCAGCAGTCTCAAAGGAAACCCTAGGCCTAGCTGCCTTCCCATCTTTTTAGTTTGCCTCTAATTGAATAAGAAGAATGTTCCATTCTATGAAGCTCCAGGTCTGAACTCGAGCTGTCAAATGCCCTGCAGTTTCTATGATAATGGGTGCTGCATTTGTAAGCAAGGAAAAGGAAGTGATCCCTGAGTGTACACAATTTGTAATTCTGCAAAGAGCCTCAGCCTTCCTGAAGGGAGCCCACATGCAGAGCATACTGCTCACTCATACAAGACAACTGCAGAAAAATAGATGTCTGTACTCAAGCAAACCATGACTCCACAAGCACTTTCTGAATTCTTTCATAGGAATTCTTAAATCTATTGGCTTAAGTCAAACTCTTCGCATCACCATGATGAACTTCCAAATGGAAGGGTAAACACAGCAAACAAACTGTATTTAACTTGGAACAAATTAACCTCTCCTGTAAGTTTCAATTTCCTCGTCTTAAAATCAGAGGATGAAAATGGTAACTATATAAGTAAGATTCCTATGAGGACTATAAGAGGTAATACATGCAAATTACAACTAGTATTATTATATTAAGGAACAGGAAAACCAATATTAATAAACAATCATTATCTGCCTAGCAAGACAACTATTCCCATGATAACAAACTACATTAAAAATTGTGCCCAAAATTCTCTGCAAATACACTACAATTATTTCATCACCTAACCTATCTAGAATAGCAGTAAAAGTTCTCCCCCTTCAACTTTACCACTTTTACAAATGAAAAAGATAGCAACAACTCATCTAAGAGTCCAAAGAATTGATCTATAGCCACCCATCAGTTTGTGAACAAAGGGGCAACAGAAGTGGAGAATACAGGATAGAAAAGACACCTGAAGTCCTCAATGTGAGTGTCCCATTGAATTTCACATGTCTGTGGTACTTAATTTTTCTTATATCCATTTTAGTTTCCAACTAAGAGCATGGCACAAGACAGAGAGAACCAAAGGGAGACACCTAGTGGCCAAGAAAACTTCCATTTGGATTACAGCTGAGCCAGAAATATTCAAATATAATCCAAGATGTTTTATGTCTATTAAAAAAGAGAGAAATATAAAATAAGTGTGCGTTAAGTAGTGAATTTAATCCTGCTTCAACCTAATTAAAATGTACTCTGTCTAATGACCAGAAGAAACCTGATAGTGGAAGAAAGTCAGGCTTCTAGAATTGTACATTCACACCAAGGTTCAAATCCAACTTCTACCACCTACCTGTCAATTGAGCAATCTACTCTAATGCAATTATCCATATCATGGAGAATTTGGAAAATTATATTTTCAAGGCACACTGGAATAATAGGAAGTAGCTCTCAAAAGCTGGAAATCAAAGACCCCCATGGCTCCAGCCACTTCAGTCCTCATCTGCCCACCTCAGGATCTGAGGTATGATGATAGCTCGTCAAACAATAGCCACTTAAGGAGCACTACTAGAGAATGCTAATTACACAACCTACTGAATAAACTTGATCCTTTTTTTTTTCCTTATCAGTAAAATAGGGTAAACAGTACTTACTTTACAGGTTCAATAAAAGGTTAAATCAGACAATACATATAAATAAAAAGCCTGGCCCATGTAATATATTCAATAAATATCTGGGGGGTTTTGTCTTTTACATGTTTTAGAATCAGCTACTGGGTGTGGTGGTGCGTGCCAGTAACCCTAGCATTTAGGCTAAAATCAGGAAGATCATTATGAGTCTGATCTGTGTAAAGAGACCCTGTAGACCCTGTACTAAATACATTAAAAAAAAAAAAAAAAATCAACATACAGGGATCCTAGTCTACCAAAAAAGCTTGTTTCTAAAGCTACATTATGTAACATATAATAAGAATAGCCATATATTGTTTTGTAGTTGTTTTGTTTTTAGTTGTTTACTATTGTTTTATAGTTGTTTCATTTACGAATTTGGTACAGGGTCTTGCTACACAGCTTGTACTCTTAGTGATCCTCCTATCTCAACCTCCCCAGTGCTGAGATTAGAGACATGCATCACCACATCTGATTTCTGTGGCCAACACGGCATGCAGTACCAGGAATTGAACCTGGGTCCTTGTGCTTGCCAGCAGCAGCCTTATATTGTTTAACTCAGTGCCCAAATACTTCAAAGAACTTATAACAGGTAAATACAGTAGGTAATTCTGTGGCTCACTCATGTAAATACTGCCAGTTTGTCATGTCAACACAATGCTGATTTTGACCAGCCCATGTGCTCACCCAAAAAGCTTGCAATCCCAGACATCTTTGCTGCTAGGGGTGGTCACACAGCACAGTTCCAGTTGATAAAATGTAAATGTAAATCTATGACTACATTTATTATGTACTGTAAACATATATTAATAAAACGGGGAAATACTGTTAGGAAAAAACCAAGAAGATTAAAGGAAATAGAGACAGAGACAGAAACAGAGATTGGGATAGTCAAACTCAGCAAAGGAGGTTAACATACATGGTGTGATGTGCCTATGGGATGGCCAATGTGATAAGGAACTGAGGCTCCAGCCAGGGGCGATAAGGACCTGCAGCCTGCTGACAGCGCCCAAGGGAACTTAGATACATCCCTTCCACCACAGTTGGATCCTGAAAGAAGTGAATTCCGAGCAAACATCTTTAGCAACCTCATAAGAGATTATAAACAGCCAAAAATAAACAGCCAGAGTAACTGCTAAATCCTTGCTGGATTCCTGACCCACAGAAATTATGAGCTAATAAACATGTGCTGCTTCAAATTGCTAAGTTTTGTGGTGACTGCCACACTGCAATGACAACACAGTCATCATCTTCCCATGAACCTCCACGCACACGATGCCAGGACAGAATGCTACAAAAAGCACGGCTCCTCAAACCATCTGTGGGGCGCTGTCAACACTACCTGCCTTGCGACTCAAGTTATGCGAGAAAAACAAAATTCGATTTCATTAAACAATTACAATGAATTCTAATAAATACAGTAATTTATTACTATTCTAAAATAATATCTGACAGGTTTAATATAAACATAAAAAAGAACAATGTAGCGGTTGCCGTCCTTAGATTTTAATTCAATGAAATAAAAGTTATTAATTAGTAAACAATATTAAAAAATTGGTAGACTATAAAAGCATGTAGAGTGGCCCCACTGTTTAAAACAACACATGCACACATTTACAGAGAAAGTCTTAAAGGTTATAGATGAGGTGTCAGCAAACACTTTTCTGTCAAAGCCCAGATAGTGGCAAGCTTTGGGGCAAACTGCACTGCGCCTCAACTCCACTGTTTTCATAAGAAAGCAGTTGGGTACTAAATGTAAATAAATAAGCACAGCTATAATCCAATAAAAATTTACTAACAGAAACTAAATTTTGAATTTCATATATTTTTCACATCATAAAATAGTCTTCTTTTGATTCTTTTTCAACTATTTAGAAGGAAACGTAAACACCATTCTTAGCTTGCAGGCCATCCAGAGCAGCACGCTGGACTTGACTCACCAGTGACAGTTGGCCAAGCCCCATTACAAGCCAAATAATTCACAGTGATTCTGTCTGGTAAGCAAGATTAAGGCAACTTCTACACTTTCTTTGTTAAATCTCTCAGCATTATTTTAAGTTATGATCATGTGTCATAATGAGAATATACAGTAAAGTTTTCTTTATTTCAGGCAGGCAAGAGAGGGAGAAAAAAGTTTCCTAAAAGACACTGGGACTTTGAAATGCGCTTGAAAAACAACAGACCTGGTTGCCACCAGATCAGCAATGAAAACTATCATGAATGCCCAAGATGACATTTTGAGTCCCCCAAATTATCCCCCAAAGTAGAAAAAAACCATAAGCTACATTATGAGATGGAGAACTGAAAGAGAATGCTATAGTGCACATATTTTTCCCTTGAAGTACAAAACTATGACACATTGAGTAGATAGGCAAGAAAAAAGAAAAAACAAAGCCCTGAAAGTATTACATAAAGCACATCCTCACTCCTATGTGCACATTAGAAACTCCTATTCTTAGAAAATATTCTCTTCACTTTACACAAATACATCATGGAGCTAAAAATTACTACAAAATTTTAATTTGCAATTGTTTTCCAAGTATAGACAAAATTCTTCATACTACAAAACAGATGTAACTGGTCACATCTAGTCACCATGTCTAGCTACTGAAAAATACACTGTACACCTACCTGGTAACTACACATGTAATATTCAGCTTCGTAGGCACAATGTCACAAAGCCATTTTAGCTGTCAGTATTCTTGTAGAAAAACAATAGAACAGGGAAAACACAAGTTCTGGTGCTTCTTGTTAACATTTACTGTATGATCCTCAGGTTAGCTATGGCACTGCTAAATATTCATGTCAGAATAACAAGGAAGACATATACTTCTAATTTTGAAAAGGCTGTATCAACTATACCATAGAGAAAACTCAACAGCTATCTTAATTATCTTAATACAAGTGACTTCTGGTTTGCCTTATGATCTTTATAATCTTTTCCACTACAGAACTATGAGAGCTCCTTGGGAGACAAAATTTCATTTTTGTTGTTCATTATTATTTTAAAGGAATTTTTAAGTGCATACAAATATTTTTAAAGATAATATCATTATTACAATAAATTCTCATGATCACTGTAATTATCTTGTACACTTCAAAATGATTAATTTTATGTTAGGTGAATCACATCTCAATGAGAAAAAGAAAAAAAAAAAAAACACAGGGAAAAGAACAAGTCATGCTGACTTTTTAAAATACAGGGAAAAACCAGAAAGTAATCTCCAACATCCAATACATTTTGTTTGATTCAAAAACTTCTAAATTACTTTTGGATAATCTGTTGTTTTAAACCACCCACATGAACTCTTTCTTTCTTTCACGCACATATATATATACATATATATATATATAACATCTCATTGAATCTGGTGTCAACTTGCAGTGCTCGTATACAAAATTAACAGTAAGAATATCTTTCTCAGGCTGATGCATAGAAAAAAGAGAAATAATGAGAGGTAAAAACATGGGCAATAACAAGTACTGGCACAGATGCAGAAAAACTGGAACTTTCATTTCTTGCTAGCCAGTATATGATTTGATAAAACCACTTTGGAAAATGCGTTGGCAGTTCCTCCATAAAGGTAAACACAGGGAAATCATATGACACAGCAATTTTGCTTTTAGTGATGATTTAGGAGAAATGAACACATATGCCACTAAAAAAACTCTATTTATGAAAATGTAAAGAAGCATTATGTAGGCACCTCTCTTTTGAGAGACTGCACTCTTACTTTCTTTGAGTAGGTTCTTTAAATTCTGCCTAGTAAGCCTCTTTCTATATCTCTTTGAAATGTTTTCCATAATAGCTCAAAAGTGAAAATAACCCAAAAGTCCATCAACTAATGAATGATAAAGTATGGTACAGCAATATAATGGGATATCATTCAATCATAAAAAGTACTTGTGCATTCTACAAAGCAGATAAACCTTGAGAACATTATACTAGTGAAAGAAGCCAGCCACAAGTACATGTATTTGTATAATTCTATTTATGTGAAATGCCCATAATAGGCAAATAATAAACACAGAATAATGGACAAATCTAAAAACACAGAAAGTAAATTAATAATTGCTTAGGGCTGAGGGACAGTGATGGAGAAGGAATGGTGAGTGATAATTTATGGGAAAGGACGTTTTTTAGAAATAAATTTCAGTATTGAGAGCTGTACGATCTGTGAATGTCCTATGTACTGAACTGCATACTTCAAATGGAGGAACTGTATGATGTGTAAATTACATTTCAATGACGCTGTTAGAAAAAATGATCATGCTGATAAGGGAGAATAGGTAGGGTTGGGAAGAGTTACTTTCCATTATAACCTTTCCATACAAATCTTCCTGATGATTTTTTACATGAAAATTTAGCATGATGAAAAAATTAGCAGTTAGAAAAAGTACACGGAAGACAATATAGATATCAGGGAACACACACTCTTCATAAAGTTAATCTAAAGGAACCAGCCCATATGTTTACCTAGAAGGTACCACTTAGGTAAAATAAATGATGGCCCATACTGCTCCTGGTTACCCAGGAGCAACCTTCTGATATATGCATGCACAGACATGAACAAATAAAGATACACATTTATACAAGAATCTCTCTCTGCAAGAGAAACAAAATATATCCACCATGCAAAACTAAAAGCATATTCTCAGGACATCGATCAACCCTTCTATAAATAGGATGACAGATTTTCTGTTGACAAAACTGCACTGCACTCTGTAGAAACAGATGCAAGTAGCATTTCTGCCTGCTAGGAATTGACCATCTGATACCAAGCACACCAATGCAACAAACTGACAAATGCAAAGGGAGCGCAAACTGAGAAAAACAATAAATGGGCTTCATAAAAGGGAAGGATTTGCAGAAGGAAAAGCTTCAGAGATGGATCTTAAGAAGGACCTAGAGTTTCACCCACATAAATTGGGAAAGATGAGACCGCAGGGGATGAGTGTTGAAAGAGAGGTTGAAGGGGGTATCTGACAAAATAGACAGTAAACATAGGGCTACAAGGGGGAGGTAGTGAGGCCTGGAACTGGGAAAATATACTAGTTAAGTCAGATGGTGCTCTGGAAAACTGTGACCCGTAGACTTTCACCTAAGTAAATAAAGATACATATAATTAAGACCTACACTGAGTTGAAGTCCAACCCCATCAATACGAAAAGCATTCTGGCAGCAGAATGAAGAGTAGACTGGCAAAAAGAGAAGATGTTGGGGAAAAGAGAAAAACAGGAGCAAAAAGTAATGACACCTGCAGTTTTACTGAAAGGAGGAATTCTGAGCCAACCTAAACTGAAGCAGAGGCAGCAGAAATGCGGAGGTGGAGTCTAGTTTTACAGTCACTGACAAACCAGGAGACTTGGTGATTGGTTGACAGTGCAGTGTTTCAAAGAGTAGAAGTTGGACCTGGTTTGCCACCAGACAGCAGAGTGTAGAATGACAATCAACTTATTTCAGTACAATTTGAAAGTCTCGCAGTGTACAGAGTTAGGAAGCAGACAGCCAGGATTTTGACCTCCGGCTCTACCAGCTACTAGCTAGAGTGCTCTGAGCACAATAATTATTTCTCTGGTTCAGTTTCTTCATCTGCAAAATGGAGATACGATAGAAACTATTCATAAGATCATCATAATAGTAAATGAGATAACCTGATTAGAAGAGGGCCTTGTACATACTTAGTGCCATATCAGAGCCAGTGACTTATATCATGGCATCTACATAACAATGTATCATCTCCACTGATACTCTAAGTATCAGGCTTAGTGAAATCCTGTTTCTTACAGAGACAGCCTCCCTTATTTATATGGCTTCAAAGACAATGCTATTTACATCATGCTGTGCTACTGTCTTAAGCACTTGATTGAATTACCCAGTCCAAAAAACACATGAAATCCTCAAGACACCAGTTTCCACATGAAGAGCAGATTTGTTCTGACTTGATTTCCAACACTAGAGGTCAACTCATTTTCTGTGATGAGATGAGTCCTTCCTCAGGACTTGGAAAGGATTTGACCTCCTCTAAGAAGCCTTCCCCAACACCTTGTAAGACAGTATTGGCTGACCTCTACTCCCTGCACAGCACATTTCCCTCATTCTGCTTATTATAATATTCTAGAACTTCCCAAATCTCTCTGTCCTTCTACGCTAGATGCCCTGTGAAATCCAAAGACTGTCCCAACTTAGTCACAGCGATAGCTCCAGCTTTTAAAGACAAGCTAAAAGACACTATGTACTAAGTACACTAAATGGATGATTCAGGGCCAATAATCTTGGCCCTGAAGTATTTGTCTCAAGGCATTATATTGCCTGGTAAGAAAGATCAAATCCCTTGGACACTCTGGAATAACAGATTAAAAGCCCAATGCGACAGAAAGCACTGACTGCCCACTCAATAGCTATTCTTTCTCTTGCCTAAAAAAGGCACCAATAAGCCCAATTAAAGGAAGGAATCATAGAAAGCTCATTTCCTTCTGTCAAATTTCTTCTCCCAGGCTCCCTGCCACTGAGAATCAAAAACTAATGCGGATCTGGCCAGTGGGACATAATAAGGAGTCTGCAATGGATCTGTACAACAAATCGTTCTCCTAATATAACTCTTATGTCCTTACTTCCCTTTTTTCCTGCTTTGAGCACAGCTACATGAGGACATGAGATGTGGCACTGCTGCAGCTGTCTTATGATCACTTGGTTACGATTAAAGGACCAAAGCGCCCACAGGCTAAAAATGGCAAAGTACAAAACCAGAAAGTGCCAGCAGTTGATTGTATCAAGAAGCTTCTAGTTCTTTCAGAGCTTATTGTAAGGAAATAGTAAACTCTGTTATTTGCAGCTAACATTTTTCAAACTTACATACTGAACAAAGGTACAAAACACTTTAATATACATCTATTCTCATCTGATATTGGCCACGCAAGCCTGAACTATAGGCATTTAAGATTTGCAACTAAGCAAATCTCTATTCTAGGGAGGAAAACTGTCACTCTGGAAGCATTAAAGAATCCCTACATCACCAGAGCATGTCTGTTCCTCTCAAACTTCGTACAAAGGGTTCCTAAGAGGGAGAATCAACAGCACTAAGAATCTAAATAATCTCCTTTTAAAAAGAAGCGAAAGAATCTCTTACTCATAAGAAAATGAAATAATAGACTAGAAATCCAGAACCTGAAGTTACCGTTAGGCTTTTTACATTTTATACTGTGCTAACAAGTATAAAATTCATGTCTTAAGGAAAAAGAAAATGTCTAGCAAAGAAGTTCATTGTTGGATATGACCCGGATAACATTACTAAACCATGAGATGCATTTTTAGTATGTTTCCTTCCTGTATGTTTCTTCAATGACACACAGTATTTGTGCATGAAACATCTTGATTCATATACATAGAGAGTAGTGAGCAATTTATAGTAATTAGCATATGCATCATCTTAAACTTTTATCAATTTCCAACTCCTCTGATAAAGCTATTTAGAAACATTTAATGTAGTTATTAAATTATATTCACCTTGTTATGCCACAGAATACCAGAATTTAATCTTCCCTACAAATTATACTACACCAGTTGCCTGATGCCTGCCCCTCTTCTCACTCCTCTATTCATTCCAATCTCTAGAAATCACTATTCTGTTCTCAACCTCTAGATTTTAGATTCTTCTTATGAATTAGATCGTATAGCACTTGCCTCTCTGTATCTAACTTACTTGACTTCCTCTAGGTACATCTGTGTTGTTGCCAATAACAGGATTTCATGTTATTTATGGTTGAAATATTTCACTAAATATACATACCTACCATATTTTCTTTATATTTGCACAATAATGGACATTTAGATTGGTTCCATGGGCTGGTTATTATAAACAGTGCTGCAATAAAAATGGGAATGCAAGAATCTTCTCTACATGTTGATTTCATTCCCTTTGAGTTATACCCAGGAGTAGCAATGCTAGATCCTACGTAGTTCTATATTTTCTGGGGGCTTATCTCCATAATTTCTTTACATTTCTACCAATAACACACAGGAATTCCTTTGTCTCCAAATCCAAAACAGAATCTGTTATTGTTTGTTTTTATAATAATGATCATTCTAAGGGGCCGGGGAGATGGCTCAGTAGAATAAGTGCTTCCCTGGCAGGCACAAGGGCCTCAGATCAATCCCCAGTTCCACAAAAAAATAAAATAAAATAAATAAATAAATAAATAAAATTGATCATTCTAATTGGGGTGAGGTGGTCTCACTATAGTTTTTATCTGAATTTTCCTGATTTTTAGTATTAGCATTTCTCTGATTCTATAATTTGGGTCTTACCTGTTTTCTTGGCTGCACAGAAGAATTTTAATTGATACAGCCTTATTGGTCAATTTCTATTCTAGGGATAGAGTTCAGTGGTACTGTGCCAACTTGGCAAGTACAAGATCATAACTTCAATTTCTGGTATCCCATCCCTCCCCAAAATTCCAAGTTTTGTTATATTACACATGTTTTGGGGGTTGTATTCAAAAATTTATTGGCCAGGTCAGTGTCTTGACATGTTTCACCTATATTTTCTTCTAGTAGTTTCAAAATTTCAGGTCTTTAAGTCTTTCATCCACTCTGAGTTGACCTTAATAACTGCTGAGAGACTGGAAATGTAGTTTTGCCCTTCTACAAGTTAATACAAGCTTTCATGGCACCATTTATTGCCCTTTTCCATTGTATGCTCTTGGCTCCTCTGTCAAAAATAAATTGGCTGCCAGGCATGATGGCACATGCATGTATAAGGTGGGCAACCAAGAGGCTGAGGACTGCCATCCAATCGTGGCCAACCTGGACAATATAGTGAGTTCCAGGGCAATCTGGACCACACAGCAAGACCATGTTGCCACAAAAATGGGGGGAGGAAAAGTTGCTGTAAATGCATACAATTATTTCTGGGTTTTTCTGTTCTCCCGATGGATATGTTTGTTTCTCAATACCATGGTATTCTGATTATGGATTTGTAGTACATTTTGATATTATTAGCAGTGTATAGCACCAGATTTATTCTGCTTTGATTCTTCTGTTTATCTGAGGAGTCAAGAAGTTATTTTTTCTTCTAATTCTTTTTTTTTTAATGTATTTAGCACAGGATCTACAATGGTCTCAATACACAGATCAGACTCCTAGTGATCCTCCTGTTTTCAGCCTCACAAGCACTGGAATTACAGGCTTGAGCCACCATACCTAGTCTCTACACTGGCTCAGTGCGCCCCAGGGGCAGGGCCAGCCAGCACCCTGGGGATCTAACCCCAGTGGCTGAGCCTGCCAAAGAAGGCGCTTAAGTCCACTGAGCTATCTGACCAGCCCTGTTTTGTTTGTTTGTTTGTTTTTTCCCCTAATTCTATGAAGAATGATACTGGATTTTGAAAAGGAATTACACTGAATCTGTAGCTGCTTTCAGTAGTACAAAA
This sequence comes from Ctenomys sociabilis, assembly GCA_004027165.1. Lineage (NCBI taxonomy): Eukaryota > Metazoa > Chordata > Mammalia > Rodentia > Ctenomyidae > Ctenomys > Ctenomys sociabilis. The sequence goes on along the minus strand of PVKA01002315.1, from coordinate 84,826 downwards.
TACCAATAGTAACTATTCTAATCACAAAAACAGGATATCTTTCCTCTTATTTGTATCTTCTTCAATTTCTTTCATTAACATTTTATTGTTTCTGCTGCAGAGCTCTTTGACCTCTCTAGCTAAGTTTATTCTGAGGGATTTATGTTTCATTTTTAGCTATTATAAATGAGATCGTTCTTGACTTTTTTTCCAGATAACTCACCCTTACCATTTAGAAATGTTGCCATCGGTTTCATTCTTTATGCTTGTTTCGTTTATGTGAGGGGTCTTTTGTGATTCCACATGAATTCAAGAAGATGTGTTTTTTCTAATTCTATGAAGAATCGAAACAATGTTTTGTAGAGTTGATTCAAATGAGGAAATAAACATTCAAAAAGAATTTTCAGTTCATAGAATTTGTGTGCTTATTTGTGTGCTTTAGTAGTTTTTGCAATTTTGTCATATTTTTCAAATCAGCTCATTAATAAAACTTGTATTCTGTCTAACATATACTTTAAGATCTACAAATTCTACAGTAAATCCTTACACAACTTTCTGTATAATAATTTAAAAATGTTGCCATGCTAGCTATGAGACAAATTTAATTTTTTTCTCAGATATCTTGATGTATCAGCTTTTAAAAATGTTTCTTTTTTCATTTAACTCATATTTCAAAGATGACAGGTTAAACCACACAATTACTGTCTAAAGAAAGCCTTAAATTATACCAAACATCTCAAAATAACTACTTTTTCCAGTTCTCAGGCTCTAGCATCAAAGCCAAATAAGAAAATTCTCCTGCATCCAAAAGAAGGTAATTACTTCTCTGATTTTCCACTCTGACATCTCGTTGGAGCCTACTAATTCTACAGGTAGCTGTGTGTTGCACCTTCAGAAATTGAGCCAAGCCATGTCAGAAATGCTAACTCTTAACACAGAAAGGTTAAATAAAAAGCAGACGGAAAGTGGGGCTCCCTCTAAGGTCTGAGGTCTTGCAGCTGGCTGGTATGGGTCTTCAATCTCTCACAAAAGTCAGATTCCTTGTTTCCCTTACTCATTCATTCCTTCCCCTGCTCCAGTACTCCTTATTCCCCTCTGTTCAGAACATTTCATCAGGAGCCAAAAATGTCAAAACACTTCCATGGGTAAACAGAAATATGCTAGCTTTTTTTTTTTTTCCCCAGTGCCTGCTGTTATTATGAGAGTTGACAATGTAATCTTCCTCAGGCACCTCTCTCTCCATCTATGCCAGGTGGGTCATTCTTCTTTTATCAGAAAGGAGAGTGGGTCATCACACTTTAGTACATGTTGACACCATTGCTAATAAAAGCAAGATAAGAAGTGACTGCCCTTAAGGTACTTTAACCTCTACTTTGCCTAAAAGATACTTCACAGCTCCTGCACTGGAGTTGGAACCAAAAAGCAGTATGATACCAACCTGCATTAGCAACACAGATCTCAACAAGGTCTGAAAATTTTTGTAAATCACAATACAGGCACAAAATTCTGATGACTTTGCCATTTGAGAGAGCAGCATGGCTTTTTTCTAAGGTAGCAACAATGAATTAGGCCAGTGATGACAAACCTTCCAGAGTTTTCCATGATACAAACTGCCTGCTGTAGCACATGTGCTATAAGTTTGCCGTTAATTTCTCAAATAAACAGAAGAGGCATGAGTTTGTTGAAGTATGTATTCAAAAACATTAATAGTAAATTTACTCAACAGTTTTCAAATTTTCAAACCTGGACTCATTCATATGAAAGAAATTACCCAAAAGCATAAATAAAATAAATTAACCAAAGTTCAGGGTCACACCTCCATTAACAAGCCCTACGAATACCCCAGATATACAGTACTCTGAAAAACAGATCCCTGTACCACAGAGAACACACACTTTTGAGAAGACCAAACTTTAATATCCTAATGATTTTCTTTCCTTTTATTTTTCTTATCTTTGTATACAAGGCTGCATTGCTGTCTAGATCACTTCTCACATTTAAAATTCCTAGTTAGATCCCAAAGTCACTCACAGATAATCTATGAAACACTCTTTACAATCTATCCTGACACAGAATTATATGCCTTTTGTAGAAGGTAATTTGAGGGGCCAGGTAGATGGTTCAGTGGAATAAGCGCTTCCCTGGCAAGTTCAAGGGCCTGAGTTCAATCCCTGGTTCCACAAAAAAAAAAAAAGAAGGTAATTTGATAATGCTCAAACCCACAAAAGACATTCCATCTTTTGACCCACTCATTCTATTTCTACGAATTAATAAAAAGTAATAATACCAGTTCAACAGATCATGATTTGTACTAATAAACAAAAAACCTAGTTGGTTAATACTTTGGGACTCTTTAAGTAACTCAATATTCCATATAAGTCTAGTGTGGTTTGACACTAAAACACCTCAAATTTTATTTAAAATTTAAAAATCAGGACAACTCTACACAGTGTAATCTGAAAAATGCAAAGAAATGGTGGTATGTTATAAAATCTACTTATTGAAGTGGAATACCGAATTAAATTGTTCCTTTGCAAAAGATAAATTATCTGTTGTGTTATAAAAAGGGCAACATAAATGCTTATCTGGAGCTTATGTGCTCACTGACATAACAGCATGGTGTTATTATTAGTGGGAAGTTAATTCGTGTTAACATTGTATTTTGATTTCCTAGTGTTGTCATGCGTCATCTCCCTTTCCTTTTAATATGTTGCTAGTAATCTGAGCTAGGCCTAAGGGAAGAAATCCTACTAACAATAATGAATTACAGTAACTGAGCTCTTCAAAATTCCCTATGATAGTTAACTGATTGTGTCAACATGAGTAAAAAAAAGTCCAACTAAATTGGATCACCATACTTCTGGGTGTGGATGAAGGGATTTACTGAAGACAGAATACGCCCCTGGGTGTGAGTGGCACCAACCAATAGGATTGTTGCCTGAGTGGAATAAAAGGGAAACAAAGAGGGAGGCTTGCTTCTGTTTTGTTCCTCAGAAGCTCCAGGCTCCACTTTCCCCTTGGATGTGGTCTCCTGGTTTCCATCACCAACCCTTCAGCCTCCTGATACAGACTTGCATCAGACACTACAGAAAGCTACAGGGTTTTGATTGGATCTTTCATACCTCCAGCATGCAGCCAGAGCTCTTGCACTCCACACCTGATTCTATGGGTAGCCCCTGTAAGGCTTATGTATTTTTATATCCTGCATTTAATCTGTTTCTCCAGTAAGCACAGACTGATACATTCTACTTAGTTATACTGAAACTCCATGACACATCTGGCCCTAAATATTTCTGTCGGTTATTCCATAACAAGTGACAACTATTTGAGTGTCTGTTTCCTGCCACTCACAATGCCAGATACTGAAAAGACAAGACATGAATAAAAAGCACACTTCTTATCTTTAAGGAGCTCAGGCACTAGACAAGTACATGGACAAACAGAAGCAGTGAGGAATGAGCTAAGGAAATGCACACAGCATTGAGGTGGCAGAGTCATAGACGTCTCGAAAGAGGCATCTGAGAGAACTGCTGACAGAAAGTAGGAACACCATGGGAAGAACAACTCACGTGCAAAGAGCATTGTGACAGACGTACAGTACATTCAGAAGGGTACAGTGTTTTTACAGCAGGAGTATGCACTAGGAAGTTACAGGGCTGAGAAGACTGAAGAGAAGGTTGGCCACAAACAACAAAAGAAAATGAAGCAACAGGACACCCATAGGGCAAGAACAGGGCCTGTACTTGAATATGCAGCCAGTAGTAAATATCAAGAAACAATAAATAGTAAGTTGACATAAACACTTCACTATATTTTTTGTTTTGCTGTACTAGGGATTAATGCACAGTAGGTATAAGCACCACCCCTGAGGTATATGTCCATCCACTACTTTACATTTTAAAACAAGACCAAAAAAAAAAAAAAAACCTGAAATGAGAACCACAGGCTGGGACTAAACACAGCAGTGGCAAGAAGATGAAGCGATAAAAGGAAAGATAGTCAGATAAAGGCCTCATTCCAGCCCTCAGTCAGTTCTCTGCTGGAAAGTGTCCCCCTTTCAAACTACTCCTTGACCGCTTAAATCACTCTTTTCCCTCTCCCTCACTTTATTTTTTCTTCATAGTACTACCAAAAAGTAGATATGTGTTCACCTTTTTATTTTCCATTCTTTCTTCCAGGATGTGAGCTCCATAACACCAGATGCTGCATGTCTGGTTCATACTTTTACTCCAAAACCTAAACCAGAGCCTGGCATTGAGCAGGAGTTCAATAACTACTTACTAAAATGAGCAAGTGAGTGAATGAATGAACGAACGAACGAACGAACGAATGAACAAATGAAAAGAAAGGCAGGTTACTCAGATTTGCAGTTTTAATGCTTAATTTATATAATCAGTAAAAATCAATTATATAGGAGAAAAAAGTCAAAATACCAAGATATATTGATTCTAAAGTATTTTTTCAGTTCAAGTATTGCCTTATGATTGCTTAATACATCTTTGCTACTTAACACATGATATAAGAGGAAAAAAAGGCAATTAAGTGTCAACTGGGAGCCTATGGAACTTCACAAAATCAAGTATTTCATAAATAACATCGCTCTTCATCTACACCACAGCAGCATTCCTATTTCTGCAAATGAGGAAACAGACTGAGGGGTTAATGGATTTGCCCCTGCCAGCACAGCTAGAAAGGGCAGAAGCAGAACTAAACTCAGATTACACAGCTGCCAACCCACCCACCACACAGTGATAGAAGCAAATACAGTATATTTAGCAGAACTTTTCACACTGTTGAGAAATACTGTTAAGTTTATCCTTCAGTCTTTCACTTCTGGGGGGGTTCTCAATTTTAAGTCTCAAATTTAAAAGAAAAATATGGGACTACGTTAGGACTTTAAATGTCTCCCAAAGGCCCACTGTTGGAAGCTTGGTCCCCAGAGTACTACTGAAATTCAATGAAAACCTTAAGGAGGTGGGGGGAGCAAAGTGAGAAGTGTTCAGATCATTGGGGATGTGACCTTGAAAAAAATAGTGGGGGGCCAAGGAGATGGCTCAGTGAAATAAGCATCAAGTACAAGAGCCTGAGTTCAATCCCCACGTCTGCAAAAAAAAAAAAAAAAAATAGTGGGAACCCAGCTCCCTTCCTTCTTTTTCTTTCTCTACTTCCCAATCATTAGGCAAGCACCTCAGGCTCCTGCCAGGATGTGTTAGCACAACACAGATCCCAAAGAAGGAAAAACTGAAACAAAATAATTTTTTTCTCCTATAAGCTGATTGTCTCAGGTATGTTACAGTGACAAAGTTGACTAACACAGATGGCCATAGTCATATTTTTGTGCCTAAAAAGTACATAAATGTATCTGATAAGACCGACCTCTTAAGTTTCTTAGATTTGATTGCTAACAACTTCAATTCCCTATGTTTGAAATTTTCATGGAGGGAAAAATGTCTCAAATAATATACTAATCATGTTATTTATTAAGTTTCAATTCCTGCTTTACAATCACATGAAGTGACCTCTCCACCCCTTTGCAATCTTACATGAAGACCAAAATAAATGTTCTATCTTGTGAGCTAACCCCAGAGACCATCTAGTCCCTTCAACCAATAGCTGAAAGCTGAGAAAATATGCAAGACAAGTTGAAGAGTTTAACTGGCAGAGCCACTCACAGCTAAACTGTGTGATATGAAACTTAGACCACTTGAGACAACAGTTCACTTTCCTCACCTTGGAAAGAGATTCAACCTCTTGGCCCTGTAAAAGCCATCTGAATATATTTAAACGAAAGAAAAACAAAGAGGGAAAAAGAAAAAGGAAAGAAAAACTTCTAGCTCCTGATTGAAGATATATTCAGCACTCTGATTTTTTATGCACACTTGATCATCCTGTTGACAGCCCTGGAAGTTAAGTAATATGGACTGCTGCACAGAGGTTTCAAACCTTGATGGAAACCAATGGCAGGCTCCTTTTGACAGTCAAATAATGACAAGCACGTTGCAGGCCACTGCCTGTCATTCACCAACATCTCCAACCTGCTCCAACTGCTGCGCAGCGACTAAGTGGAGGGTCAGAGGTTAAGCTCCAAGAAGCCAGCAATGAAGGGCAACTGTCATGCACCACTGCCTATTGTGAAGCAGCAAGGAGTGGCTGTCTCCACCAGAACATGCAAAACGTTCTCATTCTGTCCGGGCAGAGACACATCTGAAGGTCCTAAATGAGACTATTGCCAATTCACGAAGCTCCAAACTGACAGCACGCCATTCAAGCTGTCTCAAATTTGACTTTTTTCTATTTCAAATCACAAATGCATGCAAAGTATACAGTTAAGGATAACTCTTCAGCCATAGTTTTAAGCATGCGCTGCTTTTAGAAACATGCATAGCCTCAGACACATTCATATTCTCAGAACCTAAAAAAAGAAAGAAAATAGAAAATTAATTTATTCTTCTTTAGGGAGTTTCTAATAAATTGTATAATTCCAAATTGCACAGGAAAACCCACCTGACAGTTTCAAGAAGTTCATAAATGTCTACAAGAGAAAATAATCTTTATAAAGGACTCATTTCATCATAATATCATACTACTAGCATACTGTTATCCTATTACCATACAAGAATACAACTATATATAGGATCTTAATTAAAAATAAAACAATTTTAGTATCTAGTTACTTCTTATAAACATTTATAAAAATCACAGTCCACAAGTGACTCAGAGTCAATATCTGACACGGTACATCTCATATAACTCTAAGTTAGGGTTCTTAATACATATAAATTACATAATTACTATTCAGATGTATGTGTATTAACATATAACCTACATATAGCCAACACAGAGATTTCTCCTTTGTATTAATTGTGAAACAAGAAATGTCTCATCCTATTTAATATCATAGAATTGTCACCAAAACTAACTAAAATCAAGAATTAAGCTGGGTGGGTCTTCTTATATCTTTTTCACCAAAAATGAGAATTCTAACCACAAACAGAACCCTAAGTAGCCCTCATTAGAGACAACCTCAAGTGGTATGAACTTGAAATATTGGTAGAGGTGGCACTGAGAATCGAATTCAGGACCTCGCACTTGCCAGGCAAGCGGTGTACCACTGTACTGTATCTCCAGCCCCTGAAATGAGTATTATACCTAAGGGTTGGTTTATATCAACAGTGCATCATTAGAGTAAACTCTTTAAACTCTAATCACTATCATCCATTCTTCCTTAAATCTGAAAAGAGGCAATAACCCATTATTTATAAGGAAGCAACCCAAGATACCCCATCATTAAAGCTTTTATGGACAAGGGCCAAATAACTATCCTATCTTTTTAGCAACAAGAGTAAACATAGGTGTAGACAGAAGATAAGTTATTTTTTGCATTTTAAGCCAATCACAAAGATTGACTTCAGAGATGGGAACTTTGTCCCCAAATCCTTGTGTTTTGGACCTAGGTCATGAACCCCCAAGTTCAATGTACCTCAATACATGGCAAATAAAAGGAAATACTCATTCAGCCAACAGTCAACTAATAATATTCATATTCCTAAGGGATAGCACACAACAAAAGATTACTGTACTTCAAAAACAGTTTAGTCAATTAATCAGTCCTAAATCTATAGTGAATAAGAAAAGAGAACCATGAATTCAGGAAAGGTAAGTCCCTTAGCAGATCCAAAAAACCTACTTCGTGGATAAAATCAATGCTCAAATTATTAATGATCAGTAAAGTCTATACAACAGGAAACAGCAGACTTGGTGCCTGAGTTTTTACTCAACTCTAGATGCAGAGGGTCAAATGTAATGCCTTCCTTTAGGTTTCCTGCCCATGACTTTACATGAAGGGATCCTCAGTTCATTGTAGCACACAGATGACATACAGGACAAGAAACTGACTGGGCAGCAGCCAGTGTCATAAAGCCCATTTTTATGCCCCCTATTCAAATATCTTACTGGGGACAGGGGAAGGCAACTGCAGGGAGTACTACAGGTAGATACATTTTGTATTTGATAAAGTTGATCATAACAGTTTTTCATGATATTCAACTGTAAGGGCTCTTCCTGACATCTGATTTCTCTAACCCACAACGAAGTCGGCATTCAATGGGAATCAACATTCCCCAATATTCCTTATCTAACTTTCTCCTGGGCTGACAGACAAGGGAATAACGCATCAGAAGGGAAGATATCAAAGAAAAATAGTGATTCAGGGCCTCAAAAGATAAGGACATTGGATAACAACTGCTGCACTCTGTCCTCCCCATTCACACCCTCTTACTCCCTCCCACCTTTCTACATAACTCAAAATGCAAATTTCATTATCTAGGAGGTTCTGTCCTCAATGTATGAGTCCAAAAGTCCAAAGCAGCTGCTGGATTCAGCAACATTCACCAGTAGCACATGCTATTTCAGCGCAGGATGGCACAGCTACAGTGAGGTGAGGAGCAGAGAATGTGGCCTCACTAACCGTGTCCCCATCCATATCTGTTCTAGGTGCTGAGCTGCCAGGAGTCCCATAAAACCTAGACCAAAGTTTTTTTTCCTTTCTTTTCCCTTGTGCTTTTTTGTTATGTCCTCAGTGATAAGGAGACAAAGCCATTTATTGTTGTTTTGGCTTTTTTTTTTTTTTTTTTTGCCTTTCTTTTTAATCAATGAAAGGAAGAGCTCACGTGATCAGGGCACTAATAATTTTAGAAACTGCTGCTACACACTTGTATAGCAAGGCATAAAGCTAAATGCTGGTACTGTGCTGCTGAGTCCGCTCCTGTAAGGCATGACGCTCCACTGAAGTGCCAGCATGCTTGGAGACTATTCATGTTTAAGTATGAGCATCCCAAGCAGGTGTCCTGCTTTCCTCCTTGTGGCTGAACAAAGGCCAGACACACTCATTTTACCATATTCATTGCACGCAGAACTATTCAGTGCAAGAAGTACCCACTGCCTCCAGGTCATGAAATAATACTAAAAACTTTATAATCATTCATTGATTTCGTTTTCAGCATAGTATATCATTTGAATCCAATGGGAGCATAAAGAGCTATTTGTGAGGTCAACCACAGTACAGACAGATGCTGACATGCTATTGATGCCAAGGTGGAAAGAAATTGCTAAATACAGCAGATCAATATCTCGTTTCACTGTTACAGCCTTCTGCAGACATAAAATATATATCTTTACAGCTACAAAAATAATAATAATGAAAGTGGGAGATAAATGCTTCCCTCAAGGTAAACTATTTGATTAGCTGAGGGCAAAGGTGACAGCAGCAGTTACACTAAAGTAACTTTATAGTCTTAAATAAAAACAGGAGGAAGAGCAGTAGATGAAATAGCAAAATGAATCAGGACACTAGGTGGTTCAGACATAACTCAAAAGAACATAGTGATAGGTAACGGACCACCAAAATCTAATGTTTTCCTATGGCTATAGAAAGTTTCCTATGGCACATTCTGTCACATGATTTTACTGAAAACATTTCTGATCAAAATATTTTCTACTGTCAGAAAGGAATATATTAAGAATTAAGGTTATATATTCTCTGAAGTAAAACAAAACTGTCAACTTCCAGTCTACATATGCTTTTTAACATGAAATACTAAAAGCCAACATATTTTCTTTTAATTTTTTTTAATCTTTATAGGGTCTCACTATATAGCTCAGACTCCTAGTGATCCTCCTATTTCAGCCTCTCCCGCTGGGATTACAGGTATGGGCCACCAGGTCCAGTTTCAATGGCTGGCACAACACACCTGGGGCTCAAGGGCCAACATAGCTTGTGGTATCAAGGATCAAACCCAGGTCCTTGCACTTGCCACACAGGCACCTAGACCCCCAAGCTACCTCCCCAGCCCCCAAGCATATCTTCAACACCTTGTTAGACACAAAAAAATAAATTTACAACATGGTTTTTATCAGCAGAATCTTATAATCACCCTAGGAAGAAAAGAATTACACTAAAAGCTAAGAGATACAAGCAACAGTAAAATGACAAATTAAATATGACCAAATGGCAAGACAGATGGTACCATATACCAGTAAGTCAACCATATACACCTACTGTTTGTACCAAACATTTTGATGTAGCCAGTAAGGTCATCAGGAAAGATGAAGGAGGATATCCTAAAAAGCTTTATAAATGTGGAAAGACTTGAGAAAAAAAACCTCAAAGATTAGTGGATCTAATACAATACCATCAAAGAACCTTTCTCCAATGAAGCTCTTTTTATAAATATCTAGAGTCTGAGCTTTAAAAACTATTGCATAGCACCCTGGTAGGCAGAATTAGGAGGAGCATAAGGCCAAGCCTTGTGCCACTTAACAAGATCCTGCCTCAAAATTAAAATTAAAGTCAAATGAGAAGACAAAACAAAGGTTGGGGGTACAGCTGAGGATAAAGCCTTGGGTACAAGCCACTAAAAAATAAAGCTAACAGAAATTAACCATCAAATATCTGAAATACAAAGCCTCATAGAAATAGTTAAAAGCAGCATTCTTGTTTTTAAAAAGTTACAGTTTTTCATGCAGTAGTGAATAGTTTAGTATGGTAACAGAGGGGCTGTACATTCACAAGCCCCGCCCAAGGTCACAACGCTCAAGTGTCAACAGTTACAGGAAATCCTTCCACGAACAATATTCTTTTTTTTTTTTTTTCCTTGTCTTTTAAAAAGTTCTGTTCTCGATATTTTAGAGGACACAAGTTTTTGGGGTTTTTTTTTTTATATATTTTCTGCTCTTAAGAAGTCACTAAATGATGGATGTGACAAAAATACTAAAAGAATACCATATTTTAAATCATATTGTTTTTATAAGAGGTTTTGTGCAGGAGAAACGTGTTCTAACACTGGCTATACCTCCTGCCCCTTATGTCATACTTCTAACTGCATCACATTATTAATGTTCAAAGTTCATCAACATCATTATCTTTTTTAACAACAAGCCAGATAAGGCAGGGAGGAAAGCGGATTAGTGACCACCATTCCAGAGATGAAACATCACAAAGACATATTCCTTCTCCCAAAGTACAGGATTATCCACTACTGTAACTGGTATAAATTGATTGCTAAAATTTCATTTGTATTATTGTAATTCTTAAAGCAGCTACTTTTAATTTTTGCTTTGTTTAGAGGACAACATGATTATTTCTTCCCTTTTCACTGCAATTACATTTTCATTGCTTCTCTTTTACTGAATTTTATGTTTGCTTTATTTTGTTTGTTGATATGGAGAACGGGTATTGTATCAAGCATCTTCTACTTTCTTGAGATTTCCAAAGTTCTGTTTGAAAATGAATGCCATGTGATGTGTTACAGTAACAATATTTTTTTGAAAATTGCTAAACAGTATCCAAGTGCAGAGTGATACTGTTCTCCTATGCACTTAACATCTTTTCAGAGTATTATATATACAAAATAGCTAATTGTACTACTAATTTCTGTTAGCTCACAGAAAGAAACAGTGCTTATATTGTTTGATCAATTTGTGTGCCTCTGTCTTGTAATCTGAGGAACTGCTTTGAAACTAATAATTCACACTGTAACAGCCATTGTTAATTTCCTATCATCTTGTTTTGAAGTTTTGCATCATTTTTGTTGATTTTTAAGACTCATTTTAAAAGGAGTACATTACCAGCAGTGTCCTGGCTGCTGGTAATGTACTTCTACTACAGCAATCCTTATCTGTACCCAGCTCCAGAAACACACAAAAATATGATTTTAAGATTTTGAAATATTATCTACAGAAACAAAAAAAGAGTAAAAACTCAGTATCTCAAGAAGTTACCAAGAGAAGCTGAAACAAAGCAAAGAAAAACAACAAAAATATGGTGAAATGAATGAATTAGAATGCAAATTCAGGCCTAGCTTACGTAAGTTTTAAAAAACTACCAAATAGGGACTGGGAGATGGCTCAGTAGAATAAGTGCTTGCCTACCATGCTCAGGGGCCTGAGTTCAATCCCCAGTTCTGCCAAATAAATAAATTAAATAAATAAATAAATACATACATACATACATACATACATACCTACCAACTAATATTACAGAGGGATACATTGGAGATTGAACCCAAGGCCTTCATTCTGAGCTGTATCCCCAGCATTTATTCTATTATTTTGAGACAGTCTCGCTGGGTTAGGCTGGGCCAGCCAAATATAAGCCACTTCTTTTTTTTCTAAGACAGTGTCTCAATACGTATCCCAAGCTGGCTTTTAACTTGTTTATATTGACAAGGCTGGCCTCAAACTCATGGTGATCACCCTACCTCAGCCTACAAATGCTGAAGCTATAGGCTTATGTCACTGAGCCCAACTAATCCATTTTGTAAAAGAAGACTTCAATATAGAAAGTTAGAGGGCTAGGGAGATAGGGGTGTGCCAGAGAAATAGCTCAGTGGAATAAGTGCTTGACTGGCAAGCACTAGGTCCAGAGTTCAATCCCCAGTACCACAAAAAATTTTTTTTTAAAAGTTATAACCTAAAACTAGATATAATTAAAAAGAAAATACAAAATGAAATGGGGGGTTTGGCAGTACTCACAATGAGTCACATTCCCAGCTTATTTTTTATTAATCTTTAAATTTTGAGACAGGGTCTCACTAAATTGACCCAGCTGAGCTCAAACTTGTGATCTTCCTGCCTCAGTCTCCCCTAATGCTGAAATGACAGCTATATACCTGTGGAGAGCTGCGTGTTGTCGTGCCCAACGTGGGGCTGGCTTCTGCCTTCTACCCTTTCGGGGGTGAGTGCTCTCCTCGCTGTTCATTGCCATATATGGTTAAGACAAAAGGCACTAGTGTGCTTCCGCATAGATGGACCTATCATCAAAGGCCAAATGTCAAACTGGGATTGGGTCCCTGGGGGTATTTAGGAGACAGCCCGCTTGTGCTGGGGGGGTGGGGGGGGAAGAAGCAAGATTGTTCAAGGGTCCTGAATAAACTGCCGATGGAAGAGCTGGTTGTTGCGTCATCCTTGCTGGCGAGGGTGCACGCGACATATACCAAATTACTTGGCTGTGAAATTTGTAATTGTAAAACTATATACAATTCCATACTGGTAAACAAAATGTCATGTCATAGTCACATATTTTCAAATCTTCATTTCTGAGAAACTGTACAGACCAAAGTGTAATATCATAGCAACATATTTACAGATCTTCATTTCTGAGAAACTATAAGGATCAAAGTATACAAGTGAAAAAGAAAATCATATAAGAATGTAGTTCAAAGGTTTAGTGCTGGCTAAGCATGCAGGAGGCCCTGGGTTAGTCCCCAGTGCCATCCACCACCACCCAAAAAGCAACAAAATATCTAAATCGAAAAGATTAGAAAAGTTACCCAAATGTTATCTTCTTCAGCATTGTATGAAAACTTTTAGAAGATATTTCACACTTTCAGAAGACAAGTATCTCCAATATACTATAGTGGCTTCAAGCACAGAATGAGGAAAACTACAATTCATTTTATGATATCAAAACTGACAAAAGTATTAAAAAGTTTCTTAATAATTTTATTTACTTTACTTTCTTCTACTGAGCTCATTATCTATAGAGCTCTACCAGGCTTTGCCAACTACACTTTGAACTATGACCACAACATGTATGTTAAAAAACACATCATTCTAAGAGTCAGATCTACCTCCAGGAGGTACCACTTTCAACTAAAAATCATCCCTAAAGACTCCATTTACTTTACTAAATGAAATAGTCAAAAGACTGAATTCAGCAATACACTAATGTAACCAAATAGGACTGACCCCCAAGGAACCATTATTAGAAACTCTGTTAAATAAATTATAGTCTGTTAGCAGAAATAAAGACATTATGTAAATAGATGTCAAAAAACCCAATAATATTCAATATCTGGCTATTTAAAAAAAAAAGATTAAAAAGTAAATTAAAGAATCAAAGAGTATTGTATCAGCTATGATTATATTTTGTAAAAGGGTACCAAAATGTAACTATTAAAGGTATGGTTGTTACTGTCACTGACATTCAGAAGTTTTAAACAATGTAAAATAAGGGAAGAAAGAAAGGAGAGATTGTAACTACTATATTTTAATAGCCAAAGAAAATCAACCAAAAATATTAGAATTATAAGATGCATTCTATGAACAGATACATCTCAGATGAATAAATACACATGACCAATAAACACATTAAAGAATGTTCAATAGCGCTGCCCTTGGAGAAATGCAAATTAAAATAATGCTAAGATTTCATTTCAGTCCAGAAAAAAATAGCTATCATATGAAATCAACCACGAGGTTGGAATGTAGGGGGTCAAGGGAAAAAGATTCATGCTTCACTGCTGGTAGGTAGTAGAAACTGGTACCACCACTACAGAAAACTGCAGTGAGAGTTCTCAAACAACTTAAAGTAGAAACTCCATTTCACCTAGATAGTCTTCTTCTAAACATCTTCCCAACACTTAAAGACACCATACCACAGTGATGTATGCAGGTTTACAGCAACGCAACTCAGAACAGCTAAATCTTGGAAACAGCCTATATGTCCATCAATAGATAAACAGATATAGAAAATATGTGATAGTTATACACAACGGAATACCACTCTGCTATAAAGGATGAACATAAGCCATTTGTAGAAAAATGGATGCATCTTGAAACTATACTGAAATAACCATTATAATATCAAAGGAATGTTGGGGCACATGAGTGGTTTTTCAATTTAGCTGGGAAAAAAAAAAAAAGAGCCAAAGAATGTTTGGAAACAGAATAATCATATGGCTTTGCATTGCCAGATATTAAAAGGTATCATAAACTATGGTAAGCAAAAGAGTATGCTAAGAATAATAAACTAAAGAAAAACTAATCTACAGTATTTGGGCATTCAGATCAGTTTACAAAAGGTTATAGTCAATGAGGTAGCAGAGCTAACTTACTAAGCATTTGAGAGGGAACAGATCTACACAGAATACCAACTAAATTCTAGATGCATTATAAAATTTACATGAAAAAGTTAATATAAAATAACTACAAGAAAGCCGGGCGTGGTGGCGCACGCCTGTAATCCCAGCACTCAGGAGGCTGAGGCAGGAGGATTGTTGTGAGTTCAAGACCAGCCTGAGCTACAAAGTGAGCTTAAGGACAGCCTGAACTGCATAGTGAGACCCTGTCTCAAAAAGACAAAAAAAAAAAAAAAAAAAAAAAAAAAAAAAAAAAAAAAAAAAAAAAAA
>PVKA01002315.1:0-69559 GCA_004027165.1 Ctenomys sociabilis | reverse complement strand
TAAAAGGCAAACAAGAAACAAACTAGGAAAAGTACTTTGATTATGTGATTAATAAAAGCTGATATTATGAATATTACAAATCAATAAGAAAAGATAAATAGCAAAATGAACAAAGTCTACACAATTTTGTCTTGTTTTATCTTACTTTTCTTTTTTTTTTTTTTTTTGACACAGAATCTCACTATGTGGCTTACAGTGGCCTCAAACTCACTCTATAGAACAAGTTGGCCTAGAAAGGCTGATCTTCCCTCCTCAGCCTTGCAAATGCTGAGATCCCATAGTGTACCCTGATGCCAGGCCAAACAAACGCTATAAATCCACAAGAACTATACTTGGCCAATAATCTTGATGGGAAATTCATCCAAGTAAAACAATTAAGAAAATACAAATTAGTCCTACAATAACTTCCAACTCATTCAATTTGGTAAATGTTTTTATGATGCAGTAATTCCTTATGTTGGGAAGGCTATACTAAAAAAACTCTCACATAATACTTTTTAGATTGGAAATTGTCAAATGTCAACCATGAAAGCGATGTCAATGAGAACAAACAGCTTTACAGATGTTAGCCCATGCAGTTTGCTTTCTTTTCATTTAATTGTGGAAAATTTTCAGAGGTCTGTGTGCAAAATATTCACTAGCTGGGCATGGTGACACACACCTGTAATTTCTGTTACTCCACTGGTTGAGGTAGGAAGACTACACATATCACACCAGCCTGAGCAATCGAGCAAGCTCCAACTCACAATTAAATTTTTTAAAAGTGGGTATAAATATAACATCATTTGAGTATAAAAAAATTTACTAAATGATAATTTATAACAGTAGGGGAAAATCTATATGATAAAATATTATTTATTGTAACAAGGAAGACAGAATATACTGTAATTGTTTACATTTTTTTTTAAGAATGTAAAATAAGAGACAGTAGGCTGGGTGTAGTGGCACATGCCTGTAATCCCAGCACACTAGAGGTTGAGACAGGAGGATTGAACTGATTCAAGATCAGCCTGGGCTACTTAGGAAGTTCAAGGCCAGCCTCAACAACTCTGGGAGACCCTGTGTCAAAAAGGAAGGAAGCAAGGAAGGAAGGAAGGAAGGAAGGAAGGAAGGAAGGAAGGAAGGAAGGAAGGAAGGAAGGAAGGAAGGAAGGAAGGAAGGAAGGAAGAAAAAATATATATATACAGTAGAATTCCAACTTTTGTCTAAAATACATTTTTTGTAAATGAAGACCATGAATTTACTTCAAATAAAATGAAGATCACACTACACATATACAGTTACACATAATAAGCATAGAAATAATATTCTAAATAATACTTTAATATAAAATAACCATGGTAGTTTAATCATTTAATAATTCTGAAGAATTATTAAAAACTTTTTCTCCTACTTGGCATTTTTGTTTCAGTTTTTCAAAAATATACTATCATTGTAGCGGTTGATACACTGTGTGTAGAACTTGGCTGGGTTAGTTCTGTGGTCCCAGGCCCTGGGGCATGGGGGCCCCCTCTAGGCAAGGAGGGCCCACCCCAGACGAACTCAGCTCTTGTAGAGTACACAAATGTGTTGAGGAGGGCTTCTGCATGCCGCTTCCTTGGACGAGCTTGATCGATGGCGCTGTGCCCGTTTCTCCGAGGAGCTCAAGTCTTTGCAGTCAGCATAGAAGGGAAAGAGAAGTTTGACAGACACCTCAGCTGCAGCTCCTCCTCTGCTCTTCGCTGTTTTCTGCTGCCTTGAGCTGCTGCTGTCCGACTTGGAGCCACCGGAGTATGGACTGGAACCTCCACTAACTGGGCTAAATAATAACCCTTCCTTCCTTCATTCTTAGTGTCCAGTATTTGTCCCAAGAAAGAGTGAAAAGTAACAGACAATTAATTATGCAATGAGAAAAAAAACTATTAGGTAACAAATGTTTCACTATCTTATACCATACATACTGAGGTTACACATTTACAAAGCTGACTCAATTCAAATGTGAACAATAATTTCATTACAGTCATATCCATGGTAATAACAGCTAACATTTATGTAAGTCTATCACACTATTCTAAATGCTTTCATGTATTAGATCATTTGATCTTTACAATTATTATTATTATCCCCATTTCACAGATAAAGAATAAGATTTAAGGAGATTAGCTGACTTGTCCAAGATCATGCATCTAACAGGGAGCAGAGCTAAGGAAAAAACATCACAACTTTGCATCCAAAATCCTTGCTCTTAAGCACCACAAATTACAGCTTCTCCTGATAAATTACATTCTAAAGCAATAACACAGATTTATAATACAAATGCCAGAACATTAACAATAAGATAAGGACTATCCTCTCTAAAGTAGTCTCTTTGGAAAAACCTGCACATATCCAAAGGTGGTCACTGATCAAAATATTTTTGGAGATCCTTTCTTTGACTATCCCCAGGGAATAGTAAACACATCTTCCAGGAAAAAAAGAAGAGATTTCTTCCAAGTAGCTAAAAGTCATTCTGAGCCTAGCTTAAGGCAGGATTAAATAGCGGAATTCTGCTTTTGGTAACACAGCAACAAAACCTGGGCTGGTTTCACTATGACACCCTTAAGTGGTGTCCCCTCAAGAATGAGATTCACAATGGACTTGAGCATTCACTGTTCTGCACTACCATAATTATTTGTTTATATTCCTACCTTGCTACTCAACTGAGGTATTCACAGCAAGGATTATGTTTTATTTATACTTGAGTCTCCAGCCCATAACGCAAGCCCAGGTACACAAAAAGTACTCATTAAGCACTTCTGAATAAACTCTACAGAGCAAGCCATACAAATGCTGTCAGTCTTGGTCATATCTTAACATAAATAATAGTACTGTTATGAGGGCATTTGAGACTATAAATAAATGAGTATAAAAGATACTTGGAAAGAGATTACAATGAAAATGAAAGGAAATTTTATAGAACAGTTCCAAAAATTCTAAATATAAAAGATAAAAATCAGTTTTTAACAAGTCTTCCTATAATAATATCTCACTGTAGTCATTTCTCACAAAACACAAAGGGGGGTGGATATGCCTCATTGTCTAAAAAGCAAGGATGCAGAAATAACCATAAACTTTCTCAGACAACAATGCAAAAGCACATCTGCTACACAAAAAACACCAGGATGCATCCGGCCTCTGAGTTCAATCAACAGCACAACCTGGTGTTTGAAATATAAATCAAAGAACCTTACATCCCAAGCACTTATTGACATTTGCTACCTGCAAATTTCTAATATGTGCAAGGTGAGCCTATTTTTATTTACAGCACAACCACAGACTGAATGTAAAACAAGTTGCTTAATAAATCTAGAGGAACATAAAACACCAGCATAACTGAGACAGGAATACAGACACTCACTCCCTAATTAAGTGGGTGATGTTCTGCTTAAAACAAAAAGACAACCCTGGGCTATAGCTAAGATTAAGCACTCAGTGTTGCAAAGGAAACGCCAGCCATTTTCAGGGTAAAGACTCTAAATCATGAAAAATAAACCATCTAATAGTCTGTATTCAATAGTAAGTAGACAGTCAGGACACACACTGATTTGGATTAACACATTTTCAGTTATAACAAGTAATTTTACAGAGGATTAGTATCTTGATGGTCTGATCAATATGAGGCACCGCTGCTATTATAGATGAAGAGAAAATTGCCCCTCTGGTAATAAAGTGTGCGTGTCTTCGTTCTCCTTCATTTGCCGAGTCCATTACTGTAATGGTTCCAGCATTAACAGCTGGGACAATTTAAGCAGCAGGGGTCTGATGAATTTAGAAGCTGGGAACACTGGCCACTCATCCTTTCCTCCTTTCAGTGTGCATGTACAACTCCTCTGCCTGGCTGTAATTCCAACACAAGCATCATGTTTTATGAGAACAATGACTACTATTTCCCAATTATTGTCTCATTAATACTGTCACCAGCCAATAATGTGACTAAAACAAAACTAGCTTGCAGCACATTGGCTGCTGTTTCTGCAAAAAAATGCACACTATTTACTTAAATCACAAGATTGACATGACAACAGACTAAATGTAATGTCTGCATTTGTTTGCCTGGTGCTGGCCTCATATTCTCAAGGAAAGGGAAAAAATAAAATAAAATAAACAGAAAGAAGTGCATGCTGACAGGAAAAAAAAATTCATCAGCAGAATTTTTCCATCTTTGTTTTCAAAAAAGCAGCAAACTGAAAAACAGTGAAACAGCAGACAGCTGTACATAGAAACAGAAAATCCATATTAATGCACACTTGAGATTTTAATCATGCCCAAATAAGTAGAGTGAGCTCAAGTTGCAACATCAACCCATTTTATAATATTATCAGAGACCCTGGCAAGCACAAGGGCCTGAGTTCAATCCCCTGTTCCACCAAAAAAAAAACATTATTACCAGAGAAATGGCCCTTGAGGCTTAGCCTTGAATGATCCAGTCACTAAATGAAGGTGCCAAAGGGCAGACTTAAGGCTAATGCAGAAATCAGAGCTCTGAATTTACTGATCACAAACACTTAGGAAAACACTCATGCGCTGGCAACAAACCTCCTCCTCAGACCAGACACAACCTAATTCAGTCCTTCAAACTGAGTTTTTTACTTGATTTCCACCAGCTCTAAAAGCCCCAACTGCTCCTTACCCATATGGCAGTGCTTGAACAAGTGGGAAAGCATGGTCATTTTGCACAGAAGTCTTGGACCAAACTACAGGCTAAAAAATCAGGACACCAACAGGACAGCTGCTTATAACATAAATGAAAATGTAAGCCTAACAATCACACTGCTATGGTATCTGAGTAGAATGATTACTGGAGGTTGGGACTGAGAAACTGCCAGTCAACCAGCATAAAGTTTCAATTATGTAGGATGACCAAGTGCTAAGAGATATGCTAAACAACACAGTATTTATAGTTTACGACAATCTCTTCCAAAGGTGTTGAGAGTAGTTCTTTATCGTGGTGTTCTTACCACAATAAAATAAGTATTTTTTCCAAATTTCAAGCATCAACTACCTACTCACAATTCAGCTTTCATATATGTGCTTAGCCTTGCAAACATTATGCCAAGGACAAATCTTCACAAACAAGTCCCTACCAATCCAAATTCTTAATCTCCTAAACATGCCCTGACCCAACCTAGTAGTTAGCAAGATTCCTCCTAGCTTTCCATTGTGAAAGTGAAACAATTTGGTTAAATAATACAAAGCCAGATTACAAAAGAAGGGTAAATAAACGAATTTTGTAGAACTCTTATTTTCTGTTCTCTAATCTGTCTTTTCCTTAAAATTCTAAAAGTACCATCTTAATGATAAAATTGTTCTAGAAGTCAGACTCACACTTTAAGAAATCTACTACAAATTACAAAGCACACTAAACCTAGGAAGTAAACAAGAGTTTTAAGCTGGAAAGAGAACAATAAAAATAATTCTTGACTGTTGACAAAGCATGTCTATGTTAAGTAATTTAAAACTCACAAAGTACCTAATCGTTTTCTATTGTTTCTTTCAACTTTCAGTTCCATTTGCTTTAGAAAACCTAATTACCAATAGTTAAGTGATAAAATTTTTAAGAATCTATTTAATCATTTAGTAAATATTTACAAATTATCTATGTGTCTAGTAAAATGTTAATGCTAGGAATAAAATGGTAAATGACAAAACTTAAAAAAAAAAAAAAAACTAAAGGCCCATGGTCCCTGATTTTTTAGAGCATATAATCTAAATACCAAAACATTCACTGGAAACTCAGCTACAATAAATCTAGCCAGTAGCCCAAGAGCCAGTATCATCATTATTAAGGGTCATATGTATCATGTATCAGATGGTAGGGGCTCTCAACCACTCAATCTTTCTTCAACAGATACTTATTAATGTCTCCTGTCTGGAAGACACTCCACCAGGTACACTGGAGAGATAAAAGGATGAATTAGACACAAATGCTGTCCCCAGGGAAGCTAAAGGTTGTTCAAAGCTAATGGTTTTTTGAATGGCAAGGTGAGTTTTCAAAACCACCACTAACATTGTAAAGAAATGGACTCTGAAGCAGAAGAAAGTAATAAGAATGCACCTTTCCTCTGTTGTTTAGCTAATTAATTTTCAAGGAAGGCATTTAAAGTGGCTTGGAGACTGTGATCAAATATGTTACCTTTGTTTCACTTACAGAAGGCAGTAAAACCTACAAAACAGTGATTAAAGGCTATCCCTACACTAGAGGAGAGATTAAGTAAAAGATAAAGACAGACTGGGGAGGCAGACTCAGTAGAGTCAGTCCTTCAGGTGAGGTTTTATTTTTATTTATTTATTTTTTTTTTTTGCGGAGCTGAAGATTGAACTCAGGCCCTTGCGCTTGCCAGTTAAGCACTTATTCAACTGAGCTATCTCCCCAGCCCCCCAAGGTATTAATTTTTTAAAGTGTCTTGGTCATTCCCCATGAGACTGAAATGTGTGCATTTGGTCCTCAGATCTGTTTTCTGACATGAACAGCTGCTAAACCCTTAGGATCTCAGGAGTGATAAGGGAGTGATTCATATGTTAATGAAATGGTAGGTGTCTGGAACCCCTTCATAATATTGGGACATAGAAAATAGTATCCAAGGGAGGATATTTTCATGAGTTGAATATTTTGAGGGAAAAAAAGAAAAAAGAAAAAAAGCACTGTGGAAGGCTGCAAAACATCCTGGAGCCAAAGTGTGTCTGGTATACTGTACTATCTCTTCTCCCTTCAATCAGGAAGCAAATCAAAACACTTACTCTTTGCCAGCGTGAGTCACAGTAACTTGAATCCCTTTACCCAAGGCAAGTCATAAAACCTAAAAATATTTCTCTAACTTTCTACTTTTCTATGTAATAACTTGTCATAAAGAGTCTTCTTTGACCTACCTTGTCTGATAGGAGATTATTAAAACCATCATTTCAGGAATCCTAGTTCACATCAGGTAGAAAAGACTGTTACACAGAAAATCCAAGAAGAACGCAGATAGGCCATGGTAAGTTTCCCCTCTTTGCTCTATTACATTAGATCTCACTGTTCTGTTCAATCATATTTGTATGTGCTGTCCATTCTTCATCCAAACTAACCACAAAGATGGAAAGCTTCTCCTAAACCTTTGGGTCTTCATTGTGAAGGCTCCCAAGTAAGATACAACAATGAGTAAATATAAGGCTATTATGCTTTTCTCTTGTTGACCTGTGTTTTGTTATATACAGATGTTGGTTGTGAACATTATAATAGGCAAGGAAAAGTATTACCTCTTTCTGGCACCTACACTAGCTTCATGATGAAGGCTGATCTGAGGAAAGACTAAGGGAGGATGGAACAGTTGGTATGATCACCCACCAACCTCAAGAGAGGAGCAGGGGACTGTAAATTAAGGTAGTATATAATGATCAGTGATACAATCCATCAGGCGCATGTAATGAAGCCTCCACAAAAACCCAAAATAAGTAAGCCTGGCAAGCTTCCAGATGGCAGAACTTAGGAAGGTTCCAAAGAACAGTACATTTTCAAAGGTCATGGAAACCTTGCCCTGTCCATACTTGACCCTAGGAGTCTCTTCCTTTGGGCTCAGATATTTATCAATGTTGACAATATCCTTTATAATAAACCAATAAATATTTGAGTTTTCCTGAGTCCTGAGCAAATTAATGGAAACAAAAAAGTCATGAAAACCCCAACTGGTAGCCAACTAATAAGAATCAATGGGCTAATAAAACTAGGCTTATAATCAGCATCTGAAATTGGCATCAATCTTATTGGGATAATTTTCCAACACCTGAGATCTGACACTATCTGACTGCCAGAATGTCATTGAATTAGAATGCTACTGACCAACTCAAGGTACTGTGGCTGTGCTGAGAAAAAACCTACACATCAGATTCTGAAAGTATTCTGTGAGAGCAGGGAAGGCTGACTTTATCTTTCCATTCTTACATTGGCCACCATTTAGTTTCCTAAATTACCATCAGATGAGCAAGTGGCATTGTACATCTCAGTCCATGATGAAGGACCTCATCAATTAAGAAGAGCAAAATAAAAGATCTTAGGAAGCAGATACTTTGCAAATGAGAAGAGGACCATGAGATGAGGGAGGGGATGGGAAGAGGCAGTAAGAGGATTAAGATGTGGTATGTACAGGTAATAATTTCCCAGATCAATATAATTAATATGTACTGAAAACACATACTGATACAAATATAAATAAAGAGACTGAGCATGGTGGTGTGCGCCTGTAATCCCAGCTCTTGGGAGGCTGTAAACAGGCAGATCACAGCTAGTCTGATGTAAAGTGAGACCCTGAACACCCTGTAGACCCTTCCATAAAATACAAAAAAAAAAAGTAAATTAAAAATAAAATTAAAGATCACAAAGGATAAGGTTAAATAACCTAATCAACATGAAAACTTTCTTTTATTAACTTATTTTATAACTCAACAAATTTTATAATTTAAAGTTTATTAAATAATACTATTTAATATTTTGCTGTTGTAATACTACAACTATCAGCAAAAGTATAAGGTATTTTTAATTTCTTTTGAAACAATTAGTTTAGGGAGAAAAACAGAAGGATAACAATCAGAAAAGTGGTAGCAACACTGAAACACAGGGAACCTAGGGAGCTTTGGAGAGTTGTTGTGGAGGGGAGACTGTACCCACCAGCCCTTCACCACTGCAGGAGGGTGATGCTGAACCATGGTGAATTTCAGGCACACCAGTGACCTTCTTAGGGAGGAGACTAAGAAGTGTGGCTCACCCTGAGCTTTGATAAACCTGGGAAGCCTCAGTGTGGAGGAACCCCAGTACCTGGCCCATACTCATACACTAAAGGTTGGGCAGCCAGCGTAGGAAGTGCTCGGGATACAGCATCAGGTTTGTCCTGAGGAATCCAGGTAAATCTAAAAAGGGGAAAAGTTTTGCATGTAAACCATAATTTACCACGGGTTCAATTATATAACTATAGGTTTTGCCCCTATGGTCTAAAGTACAAAATTAATACTGACCACATTTGGTCAGTTTGTAAATTGTGTTTCCTCATAAATGTACTATTATAGTTTGAATGTCATATCTGTTGCAATCAGTTGTTTGCCACAATATTGGGAAGCTCTGGGGTAATAACCCCACCACAGCTCTACACCAAAAAAAAGAGTAGGGACTGAGCAAAGAGAAATCATCTCACTCTCAACTAGGAAAGGTAGGATCTTGGGAGAGACATAAAGAATACACAGAAAATATCCTTGAAGTATAGACAATTACAGGAAATGCCTTGATATTAGTAATATAGCCACCTAGTAGCAACTATCACAAGGATCACCACAGAAAAGAAAATGTTTTTGAAGTAGTAATGCCAAAACAAAGGGAAAAAAATGCAATCTCAGACGTCCAGCCCACCTAGAACACCTCGAGAAAACATCCATATAGAAGAACTTGGAAACCACATACCTGAAATTTCTGACATGATAGCAACTGAAGTAAAGAAATAACTCCATCAGACTATAGGAGAAATCAGATCAGTAATAATCTCTCAGGTAGAAAAACAAATGACAACCATAATGAATGAATTGCTCAGCAGATTAAAAAATAGATTAAGAAATAGATGAGCATAGAAAAGTGATAGAAATCTTGAATGAACAATATAGGAAAGAGGCCGGGCGTGGTGGCGCATGCCTGTAATCCCAGCACTTGGGAGGCTGAGGCAGGAGGATTGTTGTGAGTTCAAGACCAGCCTGAGCTACAAAGTGAGCTTAAGGCCAGCCTGAACTGCATAGTGAGACCCTGTCTCAAAAAGACAAAAAAAAAAAAAAAAACAATATAGGAAAGAGCCAGACCTGCCCTGCTGGCCCCACCGTCCTGGGCACACTGAGACTGCTGGGATTGACACTGGGCATGGTGGCATGTGTCTGTAATCCCAGCTCTTGGGAAGCTGTAAACAGGCAGATCAGTACGAGTCTGATCCAGCAGTGAGACCCTGAACACCCTGTAGACCTTTCTCTAAAATACAAACTTAAATTAAAAAAAAAAAAAAAAAATTTGGAGTTAAGTATTTCAACTTCTGAAAGAAAGCAACTCTTGGACCCTGAAAAACTATCTTTCAAAATTAAAGAACAAATAAGACTTCCACAACAAAGAACTGAAGAAATCATAACCACCAAATAAACCCTATAAACAGTACTAAAAGATATTCTAGAAAGAGATAAAAAATGATCATAACCCCAAGGATAACAATAGAAAGGAAGCGCAAAGCAGAGCAAGAAATTAAACAGAAAGGAAAAGTAGGGAAACTACAGCAAGAAAATAACATGACAAACATAAGCCAATATATCTAAGTTATGACGATTAATGTAAATGGCCTCAATTCAACAAGCAAAAGAAAGACTGCTTTTTTCTATTTTTGGTGCAGGGTCTCACTATGCATGTAGCCCACATTCATAGTGATCTTCCTGCTTTTTGCCTCCCATGTGCTGGGATTACAGGTGCACGCCCCCACGCCCGGATTGCATCGCTGGCTCAGCGCACCCGAAGGCGGGGCCGGCGCGGCTTGGGGTAGACTGGCAAGTGGATCAAGACACAAAATTTAACAGTACATTGTACACCAAAAACATATTTAACTCAAAATAAAATTCACAGACAAAAATCAAATGATTGAAAACAATGCTTGATGCAATAGAACACAGAAAAAAGTTTCTGTTTCTAGACAGTATGAACTTCAAACCAAGAATGATGAAAAGTCTATAAATACTTGTCAGGGGAAAACTAGGAGGAAGAGATAACAATCATAAATATATAAGCACATCCAATTATGTAAGACATGAAAAAATCAGGCAATAACACAGTTATAATAGGGGACTTTAACACTCCACTGTAACAAAGAGATAAATCAACTAGACAAAAATTAGCAAAGAAATGACAGAACTAAACCAAACTTGTCAATAATTGGACTTAGTAGACCTTTACAGAGTGTTCCACCCAACAACATCACAATACATACTCTTCTCAGCTGCATGTTCTAAAATAGACCATATACTAGCACATAAAACATAGGGAGGGCCTTTACATAGAACCTCTGGGGACTACCTCTGACTGCCAATTCACAACTACAACCTCTTTCCACTTGAAGAAGCCAGAGCAGTCATCACCCAAGGTTCCCTCACAGCAGTTCAGGTTACTTATTCAGAGCGGGGAATGTGGTAGGCAGCTAAATTAGATAGAAATGTCATAAGCAGTCACTCAGACAGGGCCAGGCCCTCAAGGAGACAAGAGGGAAGACAAAGTAACTTTGCAACCTGAAAGACACTCCTATATCTGCCACACCTCATGACCAAGACAAAAGAGGAAACATAGCTACATACTTCCCTATGGATAGGCATCAGGGATTGATACCCTAAATAGCTATCAATCACCTTGAAAGAGTGCAAATGAGTCATTTGCCCAACCCCCAATAAGAAGAGACCCTGTCCTATAATCATGACCATTGGATTTAATCAATTGTACCTGAGCAACAGTGCTTGTAATCTCATTGCTTGACCACAGCTTTGCCCCACCTTATGCCCATCTAAGAGTTTCCATGTTCTCCACTACCTTAGACCCACCTCACCGCATGGTTTTCCTCTATAAAAGTCCCCGGAAACTGTCTCTTCCACCGGCTCGGGCGCCCCTCCTGTCCCCCTCTTGCACAGGAGCCATCTTCCCTCAATAAATATATCCTGCTCATAAAAAAAAATAATCTAAGAAATTGTGGAAGAACTCTAATTGTCCCATACATATTATTGGACCATAATGCAATGAAATTTGAAATTATGGACAAAAGAAATCACAAAAACTGCATAACCACATGGAAATTAAATAGTACTCTACCGAACAAAACCATTAGGTCATAAATAAAATTAAACAATATTTACAACCCATGCAGAACCAACTTTCTGGAACCTGTGGGATGCAATGAAAATAATCCTGAGAAGGAAATTTATAGAGGTGACTTCTCTCACATCAGGAAATCAGAACAAACACAAATAAATGACTTTGTGCCGGACCTCAAGTTTCTAGAAAAAGAAGAGCAAGTCAAGCCCAAAACCCAAAGAAAGCAGAATATTATAAAGATCAAGCAGAAATTAAGACAACAGAGGCTAATAAAATATTACACAGAATTAAAGAGTTGTTTTTTTTAAAAAAAATAAAACTGATAAACCTTTAGGTACTGAGCAACCTAATTTTAAAAAGAAAACAAAAAATTCAGATTCATCCAATAAAGAATGAAAAGGGTGAAATCACTACAGATGCTGTATGAATTCAGAAGATGATCGATCCCTACTGCAAAAATATTAACCCTCATAGAATGGAAAATATAAAATGGACAGATTCCTGGACATGAACCACTAAAGCTGAATCTAGGAGATATAAAAATTCCTAATAACCGAGTATCAGTCAAAGAAATTAAAAATGTAATTAAAAACTTACCAACTAAGAAAAGCACAGGTCCCAAGGGATTCACTGCTGACTTCTACAAGAAACTTAAAAAGAAAAAAAAAAAAAATTTTTTTTCAAACTCTTCAAAATTGAAAGGGAAGCAATTTTCCCTAAGTCATTCTTGGCAACAAAAATTACCCTGATACCATAACCAGAGAAAGACCCAACAAAAAAAGAAACCTACAAGTCAGTCTCCCCAATGAACATAGATGCAAAAATCTTCAATAAAATATTAGCAAAATCAATGCAACAAATCATCAAGATTATATACCATGACCAAGTGGGATTCATCCTAGGAATACAGAGATGGTTCAATATATGCAAATCAAGATAAAAAAAAACACATGATCATCTCAATAGATGCAGAAAATGCTTTTAATAAAGTCCAACGCTCATTCATGATTTAAAAAAAAAAAACCTACAGAAAATTGGGATAGAAGCTCGTTACCTCAAACTGATCAAAGCCATCTATGAGAAACCAATAGCCAACATCATACTAAATGGACAAAAATGAAAGCTGTGACTTGAAAACCAGGAATAAATCAGAACCACATTTATGAACATCTTACTGTCACCCTAGTATAAGAAACTTTAAAGAGTAGATAAAATCCAAAAGGTACAACTGATGTGAAAGGGAAACTGCTATGGAAAGAAGAAAGAAAAAAATTATAAACATATTTAATATATAATATATATAATATATAATTATATCAGGATAGTTCAAATAACAGTATTACTAATTTCTATTGGTTTGTTGAAGGGAACAGCTAATGCTTAATTTTTTTCACGAATTTCATATTATAATCTGATAGTCTGAACAACTATTGTGAAGATCACAATATGCAATATAATAATCATTGTTAATTTTCTAACATCTTGTTTTGAAATTTTGTAATGTTTTTAATGGTTTTTCTTAGTTTTTATTCTCATCAAAATGAAAAATAAGATAGAAAAAGAAGAATACAGATTTTTCTGGGATCTCAAATCAAGATATCTACAAAATAATTTGATTAAAGAAGGAAAAACAGCAGACAACGCACTGGCTTGGGCAAGCACAAGGATCACACAGGGACAGCCCCACTTCCAGGTGTGCTGAGCGGGCCACTAAGTCTGGACATGGTGGCGCACACCTGTAATCCCTGTGCTGGGGAGACTGAAAGCAGGAAGATCACCATGAGTCCAAGCTGCATAGCGAGACTCTGTACAAAAGGAAAAAATATACAGGAATTAGGAATGAGCTGACAGGATAATTAAAAACTACAGAGAAGCTGAAGAAACAGCACAATGCAGAGAACAGAACAAAACCATTTGGAAGCTCACCCTGGCTCCTGAGGTAAGGCTTGTCTCCATAGAAAAAAGGTATGGCTGGAGGGCCACTAACTCCAAGGAGACACAACAGAACAGCCCAAAGAGTTTTCAAAAGTGAGTCCTTCTACACTGGGGAGATGGCTCAGTAGAATAAATGCTTGCCTGGTAAGCACCAGGGCCTGAGTTCAATCCCTAGTTCCGCCAAAAAAAAAGTGAGTCCTTCTGTACAGCTGACTATATTTAGAGAAGAAATCAGAAGGTTTAATATCGAGCAACACTGGGAAGGGACTCTTTTAAACTAAGCCACAGAACAGTTTCACTTCAATTTCCTGTGTTACCCTGTCACAGTGACTGGATGAGACAGAAACAAAGAGAGATGCTAGACACAGACACCCCGAGAAGTTTAAACTCAAGCCCAGAAGAAGATGGAGTCCCACTCTCCACAGTGAGAAGCCAAGCCCAGCGCATGACTTTCAGAGGCAGATGGGTGTGAAAGTGCTGTCCTCAAACCTATCCATAATGTTGTCATAACTCATACGTCTTAGTATTGGGAAGCTCTGATTTCAATTTAATCATCTGATGTTAATTCCTAATCCATGTATAGTGTTTGTTCATATATGGCACTAAAACAAAAAGAATCATATTTCCTAGCAAGATTATCATTAAGCTCAGTGGTAAGTTTTTCTTTTTTTGATTTATTTCTTGTTCCTCAATAGTTCTCATTTTCATTTGGGATTTTTGTTTATAAGTAATACATAATTTTATACAATATATGTATCATATAACCTATTCATTTTTCAATTTTGAGTATTTTAATTTTGTAATTTTTTCCAATTACACTGCCAAAGAAAATGAGCTATTCATACGAATTTATAATTATATCTCACAAGAAATGATAACTATTATTCTTCAGATGAAGACGAATTAGAAGAATGTAATATTGTAGCCAAAATATTCAATGAACAGGGTGTGTATCTGAGTAGAAGTGAAGATCAAGAAGAACAACTGCTAACAGAAATATGACAGAACATGAGAACACACAAGTGTGAAATGCATAACTTCTAATGCGAAACATTAGCTGCAGTGATCCTTTCGTGCATTTAAATTATTCATATTCAATAATACAATTAGAATTGCAGAAACAAACATATGCTGTATAATGCAGCTTTAGAGCCAAAAGATGAAAATATTAGCAATGCTGAGAATCTGTTACCATTAGAGATGAAAATGTTATGCCTTTATTATTATTAATTATGGGGATAGCACCATTACCTGATATTAGAGTGTATTACTCTGACTATAACATGCATGCCAAAGGATATACAAAGAATGCCATGCAATGTTATTATTTTTGGCTCTTTTAAACCAATTAAATTTCTGACAATACACCTCCAAAGCCCAGGATCTCTTCAATAAATTTAGGAAAAATAATGGAAGAAATTATAAGTACAATCAAGAATGCAGAAAAATCTGAAAGAAATGTATTGATAAGTGGAAGGGTCACTTTATGTAGAGGACATAACATCAGTACATCAGAGGAAAATGGCAGGAATATGGGACAACATTTTATAAACTATGTTTTGCCTAATGGTTATACTTAAGATTTAAATGTTTATACTGGAAAAAGTGCAAACCATCAGTGCATGGGCATTCTTATGATTTTGTTTCAAAATTGATGAGCAGCTTGTTATTTGAATGCTGCACATACATGCACATAGTTATTATTCAAATACTGTATAACACTAGCACAAGTACTTTTACAAAAAAAAAAAAAAAGTACTTTTGCAGCACAGAACAGCCAAATTGAAAATTTTTACCACTCTAAGCAAAGACAAAAGCATGGAAAAATAATAAACTTCAAAAGTCATTCTGGTATAAAATTTGTTAAGTGGACTGATAAAAGAACCATTTGTACATTAACAGCTTGTAAACCTCAAACATATACACCGATCAAAGGAAAACCTGAAAACATAAAACTTGATCTTTTCTTTGATTAAAATAATGCAAAAAAAAAAAAGCACTGATTTAGCAGCCACATGTTATACTATAGTTCCTTAAGAAAAATATTAAAATGCTAGCAAAAAATTGCAACATAGCTAATTTATGGTACAACAGCAATGAAGTGATCCTTAGATTCCGTGCTAAAATTTAGAGAAATAATTATTTATAAACTCCTAACCCCTGAAGAAATGCTGCACGCACAAATTACTGAAAAGAATTCACTTTACAGAAGCTGACTGATTTAGGAAGAAGGGGCCAGGGAATTAGCTCAGTAGAATAAGCGCTTCCCTGGCAAGCACAAGGGCCTGAGTTCAATCCCTGGTTCTGCCAAAAAAAAAAAAAGAAAGAGAGAGAGAGAGAGAGAATTAGGAAGAAATGCACACAAGAACTGTAGAAAATGTTACTAAAATGATCTAAACAATGAGGCACCACTGTGGCCACAAAAAACCAAAACACAGTATGAGCTTTTACCTGCTCCACACAAATCAGCTAACTTTAGGTATAAACTGTTTGAAAGAAATTCACAAATATAAATAAATTTCTTTAACTTTAATTCAATAAATTACTTGACTATTACGATTTTTTTTTTTTTTTTTTTTGCAGAAATGGGGATTGAACTCAGGCCCTCGTGCTTGCCAGGGAAGTGCTTATTCCACAGAGCCATTTCCCTGGCTCTATTACAATCTTTTAATCGATATAATTAATATTAATTTTTATATTCGGGCAATGATTATTCAAATTCAAGCAACTATGTAGATTTGGTCTGCTGAGAGACTTTGTATTAATTTTTTACTATTATTTTTTATTGAAGAACAAATAGCAATGAGACAGTTTCAAGACAACTTAACAGGACAGATTCGATAAATTAATACATTGCAAAATGTTTTCATAATGTGTTGGTGTCATACAAGGTGCATACATGATATTATATTTACAGACATTATTATAGCAGATGTCTCTAATCAGTGAATTAAGAGAGTGTAGCTATATACTTACTTATTTTTTATAGCTGAATTATATCACAGATTCATTAATACTTTCTACCTTGTCATCTCCCTAGTGTATGTCCATAGTACTAGAAGCCAACATAATATCTTGTCCAACCACTATTAGTGCAAATCTTGCTTCTCATAGAATTATGCAAAAGCATGGCATATTTATCCTAACTGTACTGTTTATACACACACATCATGACTCTTCCTTTGTATACCCCTTTTTTTTCTGTCCGGACCTGTCAAAGATGAGCACTCCATGGTCATTAAGCCAATTTAGGTGCCTGAACTCGGCAACACAATCCAACACAGTGCAGCATTCCACAATAATAGTGAGTTATCTGAAGAAGTTGTTGACTATAGCCATTTACAGCTCAACTTATTATTATGGCCCCACATTATATACCTCATTTTTATACTTTTCTGCTGGTTGGTTCAAATTCAAGCAACTATGTAGATTTGGTCTGCTGAGAGACTTTGTATTAATTTTTTATTATTATTTTTTATTGAAGAACAAATAGCAATGAGACAGTTTCAAGACAACTTAACAGGTCTTAACAGGTTAAGACCAAGATAGTTCAAGACCTATATAGCAAAAGATGTAGCTTTTGTTTCTGATGAGGTCAGTGAAGTCTCCTCAGGATTTATCTTGTAATCTTGTACCTTACTCTGTAGATCCTTTGTCTGTGTCATCCATGTAGATGAGTCACAGCCAATGCTTGACCAGTTTGCTCTCTATGACAGCCTGAGAGAAAGTTTTCTTTCCATGTGACTCTCCCCAGGCACACCATACATGATCAATCTCTTTCCTCTGTGGCTCCATAATCTCCTTGATCAGAAAATTAGGGGCACAATTGAGTTTCATGATGTTACAGTACAGGTTCTCCTATGCCCTGAAACTTCGCTGACCTTGAAAGGCTAGGGCCAAAATGTTGGCTGGCCTTGTGGCTCTTCTATTTCTCCAAATTTGATCTGTGAACTTAGGTTCTTTTTTTTTTTTTTTTTTTTTTTTTTTTTTTTTTTTTTTTTTGTCTTTTTGAGACAGGGTCTTACTATGCAGTTCAGGCTGGCCTTAAGCTCATTTTGTAGCTCAGGCTGGCCTCGAACTCACAACAATCCTCCTGCCTCAGCCTCCCGAGTGCTGGGATTACAGGCCTGCGCCACCACGCCCGGCTTTGTGAACTTAGGTTCTTAACCATCCAGAAGAAAAGCTAATTAGTACCCTGCAGCATATGCCATTCAGTCTGCCCTAACTATCTGACTCAATTGTCTTTAGTTGTTGTTGTACATTTCTATTTGTACTTTTTCTTTTGTCTTCTTATACTAGGGAGATTATACGATATTCGCACATGTGTATCTGGTTTATTTCACTTACGAGTATATGTTTAAGTGGCATCCACTTCAATATAAATGCTTCAAGCTTATCATTCTTTATAGCTGAGTAATACTCCATATATAGAAATACCACATCTTTTTCAACCATTCCTCATGTGACAACATCTTGGTTGTTTCCAAGAATTTGCTCTCACAGATTGTGCTGCTATAAACATATATCACTATGATATAATGTTTTCAGTTCCTCTGGGAAAATTCCCAGTAGGTGGATAGCCAGCTTGAATGGGATTTCCAGTCCTACTCTTTTGAGGAGTCTCCACACTGACCTCCACAATGGTTGTACCAGTCTACATTCCCACCAGCATTGGAGAAGTGTTCCCTTTTTCCCACAACCTTTCCAACATTTGTTGTTGGTTGATTTCCTTATGATAGCCATTCTTTCTGGAGTGAGATGGTATCTCAGTGTTGTTTTTATTTGCATTTCATGGATGGCTAGTGATGTGGAGCATTCTTTCATATATTTATTTGCTTCTTTAATTTCATCTTCTGAGAAGTGTGTATTCATCTCAGATGCCCATTTCTGAATTGGGTCTTTAAATTTGAGGGCCCTATTATATCTTAGTTCTTTATATATTCTAGACAGCACACCTTTGTCTGATTGCTTATTAGTTAGGATTTTTTCAAAATTTGTAGATTGTCTTTTCACTTTTTTTTTTTTCTTTTCACTTTGTTGACAATTTCTTTTGACATGCAGAAACTCCTCAAGAGTTGTTTCCAGTTGTTGATTCTTTCAAGTGTTTCCTGTTTGTATTAATTTTATTAGTAAAAAACTAATAAATGTTACCAGATTCATTTGTACCACTAGTGGTACAACCATGGATGTGCCACCATTGGTTCAAACTGCTGGGAATATGTTCACTTCCTTTTATTACTGAATAGAGTCCTTTATCTCATTTTTCTTATATTTAATTATTTAATTTTTCAAATTTGCTACTTCCATTCTCTTGTTTCCTATCCCTACTCTCTTTATTACTATAACCATTTTGTTTTCCAGAACCAGGGATTGAACTCAGGCCCTTGTGCCTGCCAGGGAAGTGCTTATTTTCACTGAGCCATCTCCCCAGCACCTTACCATAACCATTAAGGTTCATTAATATTTAGATAGTTAATTACCTCTATGTTATTACTATTGAACTTTATCATTAGTGAAGGTACAGCTGTTACACTTAGTAGCTATTTACTGTAATCAATAACTGGTATGTCTTAGTATTTACACAATAATCCTAGATCTTTGCTGTTAATAAAGATGCTACACTATTGGTTTTTTGTTTGGGTTTTTTTTTTGGGGGGTGTAACTGGGGATCGAACTCAGGCCCTTGCACTTGCCAGGCAAGCACTTAGTCTACTGAACCATCTCCCCCCCACACACTATTGGTTCTTATGGTTCTTATATACCCAATTTGCCACTTAGCCTATTATTATTGCTGATTTTATTGTTATTGTCAGGATGCCACAGTTATTTGTAGGTTTTCTCTATATGTCAATATCTGGATTGCCTTTGTGTCACTGACAATATTGGTCCAATCCCAGAGAACTGGGTACCAGGCCAATTCTATTGCATCCTTCCATCAACTTAATGGAGGTAGATGGATCTTGGGACAGAGGCAAAGATCTATAACTTGCTGTTCTCAGAGTATATCACTGAAAAGCAGATACTAACTGAAGAGATCTTCATACTAGGGAAGAACTCCACTGTAACTGACTTTTAAACCTCAATACACACTCATATACACACACAGAAACCTGAAAAGACAAGACCACAAAATGCCTCCAAAACTACCAACTCCCCCAGATCTGATCCACAGGGTATATCAAAGGGGAAGAAATCATGGGTGAGTTATTTGACATGATAAAGGAGAAAAAAATAATAAATCATAACGTATTCAGTAAATGCAAAGAAAATATAACTAAACATAATGGACTTAAAATGACAAATGAGTTCACAGAAAACACAAATACAAAAAACAAATGAAAAACTAGCTGGGCTAAACAAAAATGAATGACCAGTTTAGGTAAGAATTTAGAGACCAAAAAAGGGTACCATAGAAAAATTGACAAGATCAAATTTCTACTGAAAGCATGGGCATAAGCACTTGCCTAGCAAGCACAGGGTCCTGAGTTCAATCCCCAGTACCACAAAAAAATAAAAAGAAACCATGGGTAATAGAAGTGACCAATGCGAGCACACAATCCCAAAAAGAGAAGACAGAACTGATATGACCAATTATGGAGCAACACATCTTTTTTTTTAAACAGAGTCTCACTCCATAACATAAACTGGCCTTACACTTGTTTAGTAGCCAAGCTGCCCTCCAACTCACAGCAATGCTCCTTCTAAAAACTCCCTAGTACTAGGATTATTATGCCACCAGGCCTGCCTATTTAGAGAGATCTTAAAAACAACAAAGAAAATGAGAAATAGCTTGAAGAACTGCCAAATTACACAAAGAAGACTAATCAGTGATTCTCTGAAATTAATTTTTTAAAAAAATGAGAAAACTGCACAAATAGCAGAAACAACAACAGAAAATGTTCCAAATAAGGAAAAAGAACATTACAAACATATATGTTTATATATGTCAAATAGCCACCATCACAAAAAAAAAAAAAAAAAAAAGAACCACTCCTTGACACATCACAGTCAAAAATCCCTAAAGCCTAACACAAGGTCAAAATCTTAAATACTATTAGTGAAAAGCAACAACTTACGTATCAAGGTAATAAGCTCATGAAAATTATTCCAGACTTGTAAACACAAACCTTTAAAGCCAGAAGAATTGGGAGGAAAGTGTTTCAAGCCCTGAAATGATAACCACTTCCAACCCAGAGTGACACGTCCTGTAAAACTACATGTCAAAAAGGATGAAGAAAGAATATCTTTCCGTAAAGAGCACCTGAGAAAATTCATGAAAACCAAATTAGCACTCTAAAATATTCTCAAATAAAACTTTGAAAGAGACAATAAAGCAAACAATGCCAAAAGGTCTAATAGAAAGAATTACCAAGCAGTGTGAGCAGTTAAGAAGTGGGGGAAACAATGAAATCAGTAACAGGAAAACAGGAGACTGACAAAAATGAGTCAACAGATTTCATCAGTAACTCTCAAAGTGAATATACCCTACTCCCTAATGAAAAGACACAGACAGGAAGAACAGATAAAAAAAGCAAAACTCTCAAAAAAAAAAAAAGATACAAAGAATCAATGAATCAAGAAGTTGGGTCTGTGAACAAATAAAACACACAAACCATTAAACAATTTTAGGGATCTTCCAAAAAAGGAACGACCAAAATCAATGCACTTAGAAACAGGAAAGCAAAAGTCACAACTTATACCAGCAAAAGTAATACACCACCAAAAGGCAAAAGATTCTTACTATTTCCAAACCTGTATTTCAATAAAATGTAGAATTCAGAAAAATTGCATAAATCCATAAATTCATATGAACTGAAAACAATACATTAAAACCCTGAATAGGGGATGGCAAGATAGCTCAGAGGACTAAAGCACTTGCTTAGGCAAGCACCAGGACCACGGTTACATCTCCAGCACCACAGGGGGCATCAGCCCTACCCCCAGAGTGGGCTGAGCAGGCCAGAGTTGGGTGTAGTGGCCCATGCTTGCAGTCCCAGTGCTGGAAAGGCTGAAAGCAGAAGGATCACAAGTCTGAGCTGTGTAGTGAGACCCTGCAACAACCAAATACATTAACAAAAAAAACAAACAAAAAAAAAAAAGCCTGAATAATCCAGTAAACAGCAATGAAATTGAAACAGTATTTAAAAACCTACCAAGAAAAGCCTGGACTAAATAGACTTACCATTGAATTTTACAAGAACTTCAGGGAAGGGTTGGGGAGACAGCTCAACAATCTGAGCACGTGCCTGACAAATACAAGGGCCAGGGTTTGATCCCCATCACATGCCCTGCCAGCCTTGAAACCAGGTATGCTGACACATGCTAGTAATCCCAGTGCTGGTGAGACTGAGACAGGAGGATGACGAAGAGTCTAAGCTGCACAGCAAGACCCTATACCAAGTAAATAAATGAATAACTTTAAAAAAACCAAGACTTTCAGGGAAGATCTAATGCCAGTACTTTCAAACTCTGAAACGGATTAAGGAGAAACAGTCCTAAAGTTAATGCTGGAGCTAACATTACCCAGTGTCCAAAACCAGAAAGACCCAATCAGAAAAGAGAACTCTAGGCCAGTCTCTTTAATGAATACAAGTGCAAAATTCTCAACAAGATACTGACAAACAGAATGCAACAAATCATAGAAAAGATCACATATCATATAAGTATATGCTACATTCTCTTAATTCAATGATTAAAGACATCTGCTCTAATGGTATTTGTAAGTAGAATATCAAGAATGTGCCTTGTATGACAAAAAAAACTACAAAAACAATATGCAATGTATTAATCACTGAATCTGTCCTGCTAATATGATTTGAAACTGTCTCATTGCTATTTGTTCTTCAATAAAATAAAATAAAAGATCACACATAATGATCAAGTAGGCTCTTTCCAGGAATACAAGGATGGTTCAACACATACAAATCAAGAAATGTTATGTAACACATAAGCAGAAGAAAGAACAAACATGAAATGATCATTGCCATAGACACAGAAAAAGACTTTGACAATGTTCTACATCTACTAATTATAAAAAAAAAAAAATCCTGAAGAAAATGGGTATAGAATAAATTTATCTTAATCTGATAAAACCCAGAATCACATTAGGGAAAAACTGAAAGGTCTCCCTCTACAGTCAGGAACAAGACAAGGATGTTCACCATCACCATTCCTGCACAACACACTATCCTAAACATTAACCACATCAATCAAGCAAGAGAGAAATAAATGGGATGTGTTCAGAAAAGAAAGAAGTCAAATTATCCTTATTTGGAAAGACATGATCCTCTATACAAAACACACAAAGGTTCACTGAGAGTAGAATCAATCAAACTCATTAGTGTAGCAAGACACAAAATCGACACACACACACACAAAAAAAAAAATTGTTCCTACACATCAATAAGGAGATTACCAAGAAATAATTTAGGAAAGCAAAAATCATTCACAATTGCATCAAAAAAAATTTAAATACTCCAAACAATATCTTCAACAAATACTACAGCACTATGAAAAAGGAGACTGAAGAGAACATCAGAAAAAAAGAAGATACCCATTGTTCCAGGATAGGCAGAACCAGTATTATCAAAATGGTAATACTTTCAAAATTATACATATACATATCTCAATAAAAATGCCAATAACACTTTCATAAAACTAGAGAAAAAAATATTAAAACTCATGTGGCATCAAAAGAGATCTAGAATAGCAAAACAAATCCTGGACAAAGAACAAAGCAGGTTATATTACAAAGCCACAGTGATTTAAAAAAACAAAAACAAAAACAAACATAAAAATCAGCATGGTGCTGGCACAAAAATAGATTTGTGTATTAATGGAACACAAGAGGATGACGGACCAGGAATAAAGCTCAATGGCACAGCTCCTGCCTGGCAAGTGTAAGATCATGAGTTCAAAGCCCAATACAAAACAAAAAAATAAAAAGGATGAAGAAACAACCCCAAACACATTCAGCTATTTGATCTTTCACAAAGTAACCAGATGAATATCCAACATGGAGAAGACTGAATCTACACAACCTATATCCTTATCTCTCACCACATACTAAAGCAAAACCAAAATAGATCAAGGATCTAAATACTAAAATGGAATCAACCTGCAGGAAAATAAAACAGATAAAACTCTTGAAGACATAGGCATAAACAAGGAGTACTCAGAACAGAACCCCAACTGCCCAAGTCATATCACATAAAAAACTTCGCACAGCAAAGGAAATGACCAACAGAGTGAATCTACAGAATGGGAAAAACTTTTTCCAGCTATTCCCTAGACAGAAGACTAATATCTAGAATACATACAGAACTCAAAAAATAAAATTAGACCTCCCCACAAAATAAAAGATCCAACCCCAAAAAATGGGTAACTAAAAGAATAGACACTTTTCAGAAGTACAAATGGCCAATAATACATGAACATGTGTTCAATTTCACTGGCTATGAGAGAATTAATACTGGGATTCCATCATATTCCACAAAAAAAATGGCTATCATCAAGAAATCAATCAATAACCTTTCTACATTATTCATGGGAATGTAAATGAGTATAACCACTATGAAAATCAGTATAGAACCCTCAAAAAGGGCCAGCCTGACAGCTCAGCAGACTAAAGCAC
The DNA here is from genome assembly GCA_004027165.1 of Ctenomys sociabilis. NCBI lineage: Eukaryota > Metazoa > Chordata > Mammalia > Rodentia > Ctenomyidae > Ctenomys > Ctenomys sociabilis. The sequence continues at coordinate 45,134 of PVKA01002315.1, read as the reverse complement.
CTACTTAGGCAAGGCACAGTGGCTGGAGTTTGATCCCACTCAAGGGACACGTGCCTGTAATCCCAGCACTTGGGAGGCTGAAAACAGGAGAATCACTACAAGTCCAATCTACAGAGTGAGACCCTGTAAACCCTGTCCTAAATACAGAGGGAATAAAAAAGAAAGAAAGGAAGGAAGGAGGGAAAGAAGGAAAGAAGGAAAGAAGGAAGGAAGGAAGGAAGGAAGGAAGGAAGGAAGGAAGGAAAAGAAATCCCTCAAATATCTGAAAATAAGGGCCAGCCAAACAGCTCAGCGGATTAAAGTGCCTGCAAGCAGGCGCAGGGGCTGGGGGTTCAATCCCCGGACTTGAAGTGCTGGGCACACTGAGATGGCAATTGAGACTGGGTGTGGTGGCGCAAAATCCCAGCTCTTGGGAGGCTACAATAAACAGGCAGATCATTACAAATCCAATCTACACAGTGAGCGTACCCTTTGACCTATCCTAAAATACAAAAGAAAAGAAAACAAGCTCTACCAATTTAACATGTTTCGCAAGCAGAAAACGGAAAAAACATTTGAAGTTGGGGTAAGAGGACCTGTTCTGTGCCCTAGGTTGACCTAGCGACCACATTGCCTCAAGCAAGTCAGGTGTTCCACAAGCCTCACTTGTGCACTCCTAAAATGTAGATAACATAAATAAGTACGTCACAAGCAACAGTTATGGTTTCAATGAAGTACGAGTGAGCAAATATAGTAATAGGTACTTAATAAATCTAACAGATACATAAATCCTTTAAAAAATGAACATGAAAGCGAGAAACACAAAATGCTCAGTCCTGCTGGGCTGCATTTAATTGTTTCTTTGCACTGTGAAGGCTAAGGCAGGAGGGTTAGCCCCCTTTGTGCCCATTTATAGTATAGTACCCACATTATATGCAGATTCAAGCATGAGAAACTTCAGGTCTCTTATGAAATGTCATTATAATTCAGGTTATTATAGACTAGATTTGATATCTTAAATCCCTGTATGTATTGGTCAAAGGCAGACTCACTTGTAAAATTAAATTCTATGACAGCAAAAACTACACCTATTTTATTTACCACTAATGCTCACAGGCAATATTTGCCTAATGTAGAGAAGACATCAAAAAACATGCAAACACCCTGTGATCAGGCAGCAGAGTGTCCTGTCCAATGAGACTGCTAAAGCTGTCAGGGTTCAGAAGATGCAGATCTTCAGGCTAAGTAAAATTGTGTCTTTATAAGCAATGAAAGGCCACAAAGATTTTTAAACAGGTGGTAAGCACAACAAGGTGGGAAGAAAAGAACAAAATTCGGTTTGAATGTTTTAAAAAATTACCTTGTGGTGAAGAGACTGGTTGAAGAGGAAAGAGGAGACAGAGAATTAGAGAATTGAAAAGAATTAGTGTAGGCCAGTAGACCATTGCAGCAACAATCCACTGCAGATATAATGCTGGCTTAGCTAAAGGTACTGGAAATAAAAAGGAGAACAGGCTCTCAATACATTCTGACAAATCAAAAGGATACAACTTTGGAAATGGAGGAAACGAAATCAATTCTTCTTAGCCTCAATTATTCACCTGTGCAACAAGACTGCTGATATTTCCTCTGTATAATGTGTCTTGCAATCTGCTGCGATGGCAACATAAAATAATACAAATATTACTGACCTTATGCAAGTGCTCGACACAATAAATGTTGGAAGCAAATAAATAAATTGCTTTTGCTGTTAGAGTCAGCTCATGCACTGACAGCTAGCAGAGCTGAACAGTAAAAGCAGTGAACAGGAATATAGTAAAGACTCGTATTCACAGTGCTTAAGACAAAAGCTATTAAAAACTGGTCACTGAGACAACTATTTCAAATAAAACTAACTGACTTCATAAAGACCACTATTAAACGTCAAAGCACAGCTGGTATGATCACAACCATCTAAGGGCCCGGTAAACTGAGGCACAAATTTTACTAAGCACAGGTGGAGAATCTGAACAAGGAGAGGAGTGTCGTGATTTTCATTTTTAAGCTGTTCCAACAGGACTCGGCCTGCATCCTGAACCACGCGAATTTGCAACAAAAATACAGGCTTGCGCACACATACCAGGTCTCCAGGTCCCTCGGTGACGAGGCCCTACCATCCCTTGACCTAACACCGTTCATCTGCTCACCAGCAAAGCAAGCCCTTCCAGTTTCCTCGCCCGAACTCCAGGAGCTCGAAGAACACGGACTTTAAAACTCTCAACATACCTTTGCTTCGCGCTCTTGCTCCTCTGCGGTCTGAGCGTGCTTCATGCTGCCGCTAAAGCAACCTTCCCCACCGCGAGCCGCGTAAATTCCTCGCATAGGACCCCGCCTCCTGTATGTAGTTCTCTCACAGCTCTGCTCCAAGCTGACGCCATTCTCTCTTAGAGGTGCGAGAACTACCGTTCCCAGGATGCACCGCAAGACACCCGACAGCGCCTCGGGTTTGAGAGCCTGAGACTTTCCCAAGTCCCACGGCTGGACGAGCATAGTACCCGGAGCAACGGGCAGATAACCTAGAGCCCGATGAGGACTACATTTCCCAAGGGGCAATGGGGTCGGCCATGTTTCTCCCGTGCTCCGCTTCTCCCGCAGAAAACACGCTGTCGGCGCCATAGCAACGGTAGCTAGCTAGCAGCCGGGAAAGAGTGGAGGTGAGTACTCTGGGGGAAGGTGGGGGTAAAAGAGGTTGGCTGGTCCTCCTGCGGCCGCACCAGCCAAAGCCACGGGGTCCGCTCTGCAACTGCAGAAAGCCTTGGGGTTCTTGCGAGAAAAGTAGCCCAGCTGTAGACATCTCCCTATTCTCAGGCCTGCATCGCCTGCATCACAGCCGCCCTGTTCCCCACGTCCAGGAAATCTTAAACCCCAACCAATAAACCCTAATGGTTGAGAGTCGCCATCCCTAACCAGATCATTAGGTCACAAGCACAGCTCGCTCATCTCCCAGGGTTCAGAATTGATTACTAGACCCTACGTCTCGGAGTTACCTGTTGTTACCTAAGTACATATTTACTAACCATGACCTGTTAATGCCTCAAGGCAAAGACTTTGTTTACAATTTAGTTTCCTTTTTTTCTATATATTTATTCATTCAGTAAATATTAACATTGCTGCTCACAGTGAACAATACCAATACCCATCTCAAGATGTTCATTCTTTATTAGTGGAGACACTGAACTAGTTAACAAATAAGGCAATTTTAGACGGAGGTCATTGCTATAAAAGAAAGAAACTGAAGAAATTAGGAAAAGGTCTGCTGTAACGAAGCATGGTCTGGGAAAACCTTCTGAATGGAACTCTAAAGGCCTTGAGTAAGATGGATGGTCTTGGGGAAAGGCGGATCTCCATGTAGTTGGAGAATAAAAGGTAAGGAGTGAAAGCCTGAGATTGCGTTAGAGAAGCTCTGAAGTATTTTGTAGGGTGTCTCAATAATGTTTTGGGCCAGATAGCTATTAACATTTCAGGCCACATAATTCATTTTTATGGATCCTAGGCACTTGAGGAGGTTTGTCCTCATTCCTGACATCTATTCCCTAGATGCAAGTAACTCTGCCCTTTTCCAGATGTGACAACCAAAAGTATCCCCAGATCACTAATTCTTAGGTAAGTAGTTACCTGTGTCAACTTCCTCATTTGTAAAGCAGGAATCATATGAGTAATGATCTCACAAGGATATTGTGAAGTTAATTAATTAATATTAATGAACTAAGTATAGCACTTAATAGTGCCTGTCAAAAGCATTGAAAACAGTAAGTCTGCAGCCATACCACCCAACTATGTCCAATCTCATCAGAAAACATTCACTAAATTTTAACATCGTTATCACCATTACAATGATGATAATATCATTGTAAAATAAATTTAAACATTCATGGAAAAGCAGTCATCTCCACAGGTCATGTTGTATAAACTTGATCATTTGATTCCTAAATTTGACCTTGTGTGTAACAATATTTCCAAAAAGAGTAGTCAATCTCCCACGGGTCCTGTCCGTGTAAACACATGTACATACACATTTTTGTATGATGTCTGGATTTTCAGGTTCTGATTCCTTTCATATAGTCAAATACTTAGCGAATATCTGCTCTCTCAATGCACCTAGCTCTGCCAGCCTCCAGGAATACATATAAACTTCTTACTTTTTTGGTTTTTCACATTCCAGGTCCAACATTCTAGAAGTTGAGAACCTCTGCCTTAAAGTGTCTTCATTAGCAGTTTGCATTTCACTTTTTAGGTAGATGGAAATTAAAATAGAGGTTTGAAATTGTTTTTGCTTAGATACAGGGAAAAAAAGAAAAAAGGAAAACTTACAATCTTACCTCATTTCCTAAGCAAACTATAGGAAAGACACTGTTGAAAGAAATACAGTATCCATGAATGAAAGTAATATTACTTTTAAAATAGAAGCTTTCATCTTCTTCAAGCAGCACATGTGAGCAATAAGATGTCCATTATAGTTTTAGTCCCTTATTCATTTTATTTGGTTCATTCCACTGCATAGTTCATGTAATAACTTGGAAAAAGTTTATTGGAATTTTCTTTCCTCCACCAATAGGCCATGTCTGGCCCAGCTGATGAGACTGCAGGAGATCTGCCTGTGAAAGATATAGGTCTAAACCTCTTTGGAGTGAGAGGCTTACAAGGTATGGCCAGCTGTTATTTATTATTGTTATAAACTTTAATCTATGATTTCTTTACTTTTAATTTAAAGTATTTCTGATACTCATACAAACCAAATTATTTAAGTAACTATATAGCTCTTGATTGGACTAAACAAGATAGAAAGTTAGAACACATATGGTATTTTACTGCACGCATCAATTATCAGCAGATCATAGCAAATGCAAGATCTCCCTCTGTTCTGATAAAAAGTTGTTATAAATCATCTTTTTAAAATTCCACACATCAGTAGAAACTACATAAAAAGTATCAAGCCTCCTAACTGAATTCCTGGTTTAAATCACATTCACCATTAAAACATTACTTTGTGTTTAAATTTTATATGGGGGAAATGCCATATTTTTAAAACTTTACCTTTTAAGTAGAATATCTCATAATAGCTTGTTTATTCAAGTGACACTGACTTTTATCAAGTTAATATATATTAAATATTTTCTTTATTCTTTTATCACTTAGTGGCTTCTTTAGAGCTAAAGAGCACTCTTAATTACAAAAGAGAAGCATTGCTTTAACGAACAATTTAGATTAGAAAGCTCTGTCTTAACAGTATGTCAACCATCTTCTCATGCCACTACATTTGCCGCTGAAAAGGCTGAGGATTTAAATACATTCCAGTATAGAAACATCTTTACAATAAATTGCCACCTTGACTAGCTCAGAAAAGTGATCAATATATTTATTCATTAAAACAGACAAATTCTACCATAAAGATTTTCAGTTGGGGGCCAGTGAGATAGCTTGATGGTAAGAGCACCTCTTAGGCAAGCTTAGGCAGGCGCAGGGGACCACAGTTCGATCCTGGGCACCACATGCCACACCTGCCCCGCTCTCAGAGTGAGCTATGCTGGCCAAAAAAAAAAAAGATTTTCAGTTGCAAGTAAAAAGTACCTATAAACTTGGCTTTAGATCTTTAAGAAAATATCAGGTATTCAAATACAAATAAATTTTAAATATGCAATGTATTCATCATTGTAACTGTCCAACTAACCTGTCTTGAAACTAATTGCTATTTCTCATTAAAATTAATTTAATGAGAAATTAAATTAAATTAATTTAAAAAATAAATAAATTTTTAAATGTGCAAAGCTATTTATTGGATTTTGTTCTTGAGTTCAATCCTTGTCCTCAGTAACTACCATAAGATGTTATTCTGTCAATTTGTTCTATGTTTTTATTAGAGGATTATTAAAAATTGGTGTGCCTCACAATAATATGAATGTACCAAATTGATGAATCTTTAAAAAGGTGTGGTAGGCTGGGCATATGGCGCAGCGGCATTAAGTGCCTAAGTGGTAAGCACAAGGTCCCAAGTTCAGTCCCTACTACTGGAAAAAAAGGAAAAAGGTTTTGAATACACATGCTAAAAGAGTGTGAAAGTCCTCTAAAAATATACAAAGTAGCTTAAAGAAAAATGGTCTTTAAACTTTCAGTTGACAGTTTTTAAATTTTAGGGAGTTTTCTGCAGGGATTGTCTTGTGAATTTTACAGTTTATTTGCCATTTATTTTCTATAAACTAATATCCCTAGGTCAGAAAAATGGCTTACTCATATTTAGGTCACCAGATTATTCAAATTCTTCCATTTATAAAAGATAAATATTTTTAGATAATGTACCTTTTTCTTTCTCTTTCTTTCCTTTGTTCTTTCTTTGTTGAATTAATGGGGATTTAACCCAGGGCCTCATGCATGCTGGGCAAGCATTCTGCCAAATTTCCAGCCTAGATACACCAACTTTTCTGGCTTTAGTTTTTATGATATTCATATAAATGCTGAATTCAACTTTGTTGAACCAGAGTTCTACCTTATATTGTGAAATAATCATTAAATACATTCTAATCAATGCTATTCTTGCTTAAACCCCTGAAACTGTGTATGAAGTATTAGTCATAAAGATTTTTATTCTCACTTCAAGTCATCGATGTAAACCAGGCTGTAATATTTGCTCAAGTGATCTTAAGTTTGGGCCACAAAATAGAAAAATCTGAGTTCAGCTTATTGTATTGACAACAGTTACCATTTTTAGAAGTGTTTCTTTGTGTTTTGTTTTCTTTTGTTTTGTTTTTTGGCTGGCTCAAGATGCCTACAGGGCAGGTCTGGTAAGGCTTAGGGTCTGGGGATGGAACCACAGCATCCTGATTGCTTTGTTTAATCAATCACTTAAATGACTGAGCTAATGGGCAGGCACCAAGTTATCATTTTTAGAGATTATTCCAAGAAATCCTCCCATTAATTACCTTTTTTTTGTTTTTCAGAAATTTCAACAACACACACAATGAAGTCTCACCAGGCAGTGTCACGTGTCAGTCGTGAGGAGCTAGAAGACAGATATTTGCGTTTGCATGAGGAGAACATTTTACTTAAACAGCATGCCCGTAAGCAAGAGGATAAAATTAAAAGGTTATGATAAAAAGCTTTTAGCTTTTTTTCTTGACTCTGTAACATTTGGAGGTACACTTTTTTATGAACTTAATTGAAAACCCCACCTTCAGTCTTTTCGGGAATAGTCAAGTTGTAAATAAATAGAATTTTTAGAAATGGAAAATCTTACAAGCTATAATAATAAACCTGAAAGATTGTGAATGTTTATTATATCTGAAGTTGCTATTTGAAAGAAAAGAGCTAATCATGAAATGTGCCATGAATATATCATACTTCTAACTTTTGGCTTAATATTTATAGTTTAATAAGTAAATGGCAAAAGCATCTGTTTGTTAAATGTCATGCTTTTAAAATGAAAGTTTCAAAAAAATAATTAACTACTCCGACTAATTAGAATGCTTCTTCCCTTAAGATTTCGGGTTTACTATTGAAAACCCCAAACTGTTCGTTTTGTTTTCTTTTGTTTTACGACAGGGCCTCACCATGTAGTTCAGACTGCCCTTGAATTCAATATGTATCCCAGTCGGGCCTCAAATTCACAGCAGTTTTCCTGCCTCTGCAGGAAAATCTCAGGCACTGAGATTATAGGCATGTAAACATCATTAAAATGAAAACATCATTTTAAGAACCAGTGAGATGGTTCAGTAGAATAAGTGCTTCCCTAGGAAGTGCAAGGGTCTGAGTTCAATCCCCAGTTCTGCCAAAAAAAAAAGAAAGAAAGAAAACATCATTTTACTCTCTGGACTTTATTTAACTTTGCTTGGATCATTCTGGATTCAGTATTTAATTTAAAGGACCTTTACTGCTTCTGGGGAAAAAAATATTACCAGTTTTGATTTATATGCAAAAAACAAATTATGCAGAAATAGTGTCAAGAATAGATAGGCATGGTGGTGCAGGCCTATAATCCCAGGCTCAGGAGACTTAGGTAGGAGGATTGCCATAAGTTCAAGGCCAGCTTAGGCTGCATAGTGCATTCAAGGCCAACCTGGACTCCACAGGAAGACCTCAAAAAACTAAAATACAATTATTGAGAAATGTTTCACTTCTCACTGTGAATGGATAGCATTAAAGACACAAAACTATATTAATATTTGTAAGCATGAGCAAGTCTGTGTTCACATTCATAGTCTAGAAAAGGTGAGATTGCCCCTGAAAAAAAGAGGATAGGACCCAGGGAGATAGCTTAGCAGTATAAGTTCCTCCCTCATAAGCACAGGGACCTGGATTTGATCCCCAGCACTGCATGCTGCTCTGGCCGCACCCCAGGAACAGAGAACAGGCCACATAAACCAGGCGTGGTGATGCACAACTGTAGTCTCAGTGCTGGGGAGGCTGAAACAGGAGGATCATTACGAGTCCATGCTCCATAGTGAGATCCTGTACCAAATACATTAAAATAAAATAAAGAAGATAGGGTTTTTCTCTGCTTTTCATCTGAAGAGGTGGTTCCAGTGCACTTCCTACTGTCAGGGCTTTGTTTTATCAATCTACTGATCTGTTGAATTCAGCCTTATAAGCTGGTTATTAGGTCCCAAAAGTACCATTTTCAAGACTGGCCTGAATTCCTTTCTCACCAAAAGCACACCCATGTCAACTAGGCAGAATTAGGCTTGTATTCTGTGGCAGCTGTATGGGTTTTTTTTTTCTTTGTATGCCTAATTGGTCAGTGAAAGAACTGAACTACCAACCTTAACCTCATTAGTAATTTGTCCTAGCCAGAAAATTTTAAAAAATAATAATGAGCTATATAGTTAAAAAAAAAAACAAAACTGGGTGAGGAGTTCTATTCTTTGCATGTCACCTTATAACTCTATACCACTAACCTATCATATATTCAGGCCAGTTAACTTCCTGGGATTTTGTTTTACTCAGCTATGAGAGTAGCAGTCCATTGAACACTTTGACCCAAAGCTCTAAATTACTTTAGACTTATACCACTGCAGTGACCTGTGTACTTGCATAGAACTGTTTTAAATGTCTTTTAAATCCCTAAGATATAATTAGCATCACTTTCTTTTGTATAAATGTAGATTGTGTAAACCAGTTTAAGTACTAATATCATAAAACACTCAAATGAAGAATAACTCTTATTACTGAACAAAAACAGATTGAATCTTACTTGCCCTAACAAAGTTTGCTTGAATGCCATATGAGGAATTTAAAGATGCTTTTGATATGTTTCTTTTACCTTAAAAATTAGGATTATTTCTCTCCAGACGTTTATTACCTTCTGATTTTAAATCTGTGCCTTTGTTTTGAATTTAATCTATATTTCTGCATGATAATAACAAATTAAACTATGAAACAGAGACAACTATCTCATTTGGATCACATTTATATATGGAGGGACTTAGCACCTCCCTGACGAGCAAGGTAGCACATGGCTCCAGAGGACTGCGATACCTGGCCAGATTTCCCAGTGATATATCATTCTCTGGATTAGGTAGAAAAGGAACTAATCCATTGATTATTTTACTAGAATGTTTGTGGTACCCTTGGATCTTGGTTTTTATTATCCTATATCCCTTATAAAGCGTGCTTAATGGATGTGCCTCAAGGGAAAGAGAAAACAATCTTAACTGATTATGTTTTGCATAGCTCTCCCTGATACCACATGCTGCAGGCCGAGTAGCCAAAAGTGTAGATAGACATGTATTACTACTGCATTTACAGAGGACTCTGCTTACAGGAGGAAAAAAAAGAAGGTTGTTCTATGACATCCCAAAACTATTAAGGATTTTTTTTATTTCACTTTTGTTCTTAAGTAAAAGCTTCTGCCCATAACCATGCTAAAATAAAGCAAACCCCATTTAAAGAAAAATGAAGTGTGTTTTTATTTTCAATCTCCTGTCTGGGTCTTTATAAAAATAGATTCACTATAAACTAGAATCAGCTATTGAAGATGTGCGACCAATTTTGTAAAGTCTTGAACTTGTGTCTCTCATCAAAGCCACCTTTTCTTTCTTGTCCTGCCAAGATTTTTCCATTCACTGTCAGGCATATTTTCTGTATGTGTATATTACATCACCCCCCCCCCGTGCCCTTTCTGTCTTTTGTTCTGTCTGACCAGTTTTTATCAAAACTTGAAAGACTCAAAGGTATAAACTCCTGAGGTATCAGAATTGATGCACAATTTATGTCTAAATTTTAAAGGACAATTAAAATGATGCTAATACTTGTAGCTAATTATTTTCTACCATTAAATATTTATATTCCTTGAGCAATAAGCAATATTTAGTAGTGCGTTGTGGTTTCTTTCAAAAGTTTCATTTGGCCTTACAATGCGTGTATCTATTCATTCTAACAATTTTATATATATAATTTGTCTTGATCCTTAAGAAACTGAAAACGTTATATTACCTAAATGCTGTATATTCTTAACACACTTTTCAAAAGTTTTAACATATTGTGGATTGCAGATATAACCCACCACATTCACAATATGTAACTATATTTAAGTACATACAGCATTCCTATATAAGGTCATGCATCAAAAATTGCATTTCAGGAACATATGGAGTAAATATGTGTCCTCTCTTTACTAACCTTAAATGATAAGCCTTAGGAAACTGTTATTTGTCAGTGCTATAAAGCAGATTGTTGCCCAGTGGTTTCAATTATCATCAAAGGATTCTTCACAGGCAGTAATAGTTACATCAAAACCTGAAATTTATTATTCAGGTTCTGCACTGAAGTCTTCACAGTGATTATGTTCCTTTCAACAGAATGCATTTTATGCTGACTTCTCACATTCCTTTTCATCTTTTTATTATTTCCCTAGAATGGCCACCAAGTTAATACGGCTAGTTAATGACAAGAAAAGATATGAACGGGTTGGTGGCGGCCCCAAGCGGCTGGGACGAGATGTGGAAATGGAAGAAATGATTGAGCAGCTACAAGAAAAAGTACATGAGCTTGAAAGACAAAATGAAGTCCTCAAAAACAGACTGATATCAGCCAAACAGCAGCTTCAAATCCAGGGTTACAGGCAGACTCCATACAATTATGTACAGTCTCGCATTAACACTGGCCGTAGGAAAGCAAATGAAAACACAGCCTTACAGGAATGTTCCAAGAAAGGTAAAATATGGCTTACAACAAATCCTACATTTATGTCTTACATAGTTTTAGACAGATACACAGTCTCCTTTCTATAATTTTCATATTTAAGTGTCCTCAAATGATAAAAACATAATCATTTTTTGGCTTGTTGACAAAACTCATAATATTGTCATAGAGATCATTTTATTTAACAATCACTAGATTGGGCTGGGAATCTAGCAGAGTTGTGTAGTGAAGTGCCTGCCTAGCATACCTGAGGCTCTGTGTTCACTATCCAGTGCTAAAAAAAGATCACTAGTTTAGTCTCAAATTTGTTTAGTAAGACATTCAACAGAACTGTTCAGACTGATATGAAATGTGCAGAACAAAGTACAATTTGAGCTGAATTTGAATTAGTTTTTACCTCATAGATAGAAATCCCATTGAGTCAGGCAACACAGGAGACTATCTAGTTTTCTTATATATGTTCATACCTATTCTGAAAGATCACCTTTAAATTCTTCAATTAGACACCTTTTATAAAATTAGCAAAATTGCTGAAATCTTCCCCAATGTGTGCAAACAGCAGGACAATGGGATGTGTGTATAACCAGGCTTTTAAAATGTTAGGTTCTCCTCCTCCACTTAATATCTTGAACAAGTTACTCAGTCATTCTGAATTTGAGTTGTCCTTACATACAAAAAAGAATTGAAGCAAGCCACCAAAAATTCTCTTCCATGTAAAAATAATTAAAGTGCAGTCATTTTCTTCATTTTGAGCACATATAACCTGTAACCTATCTGCTTATAAAGCAACTGAATTACATTAAAGAACTCAATATCAAACCTAAGTATTTCTAATGAAAATTCTCAGCTCTTTCTACCCACAGACAAACCTTATTGTACTAGAACAAAAAGTAAATATTTAAGTTTTTAGTGAGAAAGTAAAATTTTATCTCTAATTGATTTTTATTTGGAAGATGCTTTGTGTAAAGATCAAACATCTTTAGAAATATTTTGAAAATCATGTAAAACTTTAGTTTCCATTCATTGAGAAAGAAAAAGATACCATATGAACAGAAGGGGAGAGAAATTTGTTTTAGTTTTCTCTCCAAACCAAACTGTTAACACTATCTGTTCCCTAGATAGAGTTCCTTTGAAGTCAATAAAGCCTCCACACAGGCAGAAGGCAGCTGCAGGATGAAAGGGCTTGACTGTTCCTAGCTATGTGGGATTGCAGTAGACTGTGAATATAACCAAAGCAAGCATAATGAAATGTGATTCAGAAGACATATTCTGCCATTAATTAACTTTCTTAATGTGGAAGAAAGCATTTGACCTCTCTACCTCTTTTTCCCCATCTATAAAATTATAAAAGTGATAATACCAGCTAAGACAGGAGGATATTATAGCTCCACAATAATATATTTTGAGTTTACTAAAACTCAAAATATCTTCTCTGAACCGTAGCTTTTCCATCTGAGAACATAAGTGGACAGAGTGATTCTGCAGTCTTTTATACTGAATAAAAATAATGCCTAATTTTTAGATTAAAATTGCAAGCTACTGTAGTGTAAATTGCTGTTAAGAAGAAGATATTTATGGAAGTTTTGGGCCTGGGAGATAGCTCAGTGGTACAAGTACTTGCCTGGCAAGCACAAGGTCCTGAGTTCAATCCCTGGTACTGCAAAAGAAAAAAAAAGGTATTAGAAGTTTCTCCCTGTCGTTAAAAAAAAAAGCCACAAAGCAGCAATCTAACTTTTTTGTGTGGGGGGAGTGGGGGGAGCAGGGATCAAACTCAGAACCTTGCGTTCGTGAGGCAGGCACTTACGCCCTGAGAGGCAGCAGTCTTCAACACGACTGTGTGGCTAGGCCGAATGGCACGCGCCTATCCTCCAAATGTTCTTGGAGGCTGAGGCAGAAGAAGCACGAGTTTGAGCCCAGCCTGGGCAACTTAGTAAGACCCTCTCTCAAAATAAAATTAAAAAAAAAAAAATTAAAACTGACTACAAAGTTTAAATTTCTCTTTCCTTTCATGCTCATAGTGATTCATATCATGCACACTTTGCAGGATCCAGAACATGGAAGTTTCAGAAAGCTTAATGGTGCTGAAAACATTCTTAATGTTTGTTTTGTTTTGTTTTGTTTCGGAGTGCATCTTAGCAAGATTACCATTGATGATATCCAAGTAGTCTTAGTAGGCTCTGTAGGGCTGCCCTTGAAGATGGGACTTAGGCTAGACTTGTTAGCCTGACAGGGCTGGATGAGAAGCCCAAATGCTCTCCAGGCATGGGCGTCTTTACCCATAAGCTACTGTACAGCTGCTGTCATTTTCTATTTGTTCCATGGATGAAGAATGGAAAGCACCAGCTTAGGTGACCAGTTTTTATAGACACAGTTTCTATTGTTAAGAACCAGTTAAACAAAGACTTTTGAAGTGTGTATGCTTTACAGCATAACTGTTAGCAATCCACTATCATACTAGGTTCTAAGAGATGTCTTGAGTACTTTTTAATTCCACTGCTATTGGATTTTCCCATAATTGATGTAGGAAAAAAAGAAACAAAAACTTAAAGAGTTAACATGACTTCCAGAGCTATATAATTGGCAAATTCTAACCATGAATGATTTGGATATTGTAGGCAGTCTTTTCTATCTTTTCATGGAAACATATTGGAAGGAGTAGTAGTTCAGTTATTCTAATTAAAATCCTTATTTTTAACAATATATACTTCAAAATATTATGTCCTATATGGTAGATACAATTTTATGTATTTATTTAAAAATAAATTCTCACTTGTAGAAAGTTTTTCCAAGGAATCTGTTCGACACTTTCTTGAGCTATTCTCCATTTAAACATTGTCATACATCACAGGTTACCTTAAACTCTAATAACTGAAATTTTCTACAGATATAAAGTAGTTCACATAAATTAGAAGTATGTTGTATTCTTAACAGTGGGACTATCCTTATAAAATCACATATAACTTTTTTTAAAAGACAGGGTCTCGTTATGTTGCCCATCCTAGCTTCAGACTAGGTTCCAGCAATCCTGAGTTCAACCAATCCTCTACCTCCATATCTCAAAAAGCTGAAGCTAGAAGGAGACAACACCATGCCCAGCACATATAACTACTTTTATAATAATATATTTTAATCTTAGCAGTGAACTTTTATTTAAAGAAATTGTATTGATTTCCTTTTGGTTAAATATTGCTTTTATCAATGAGGTAGAGTAACAAAGTACGGGAAACATTTTGACATGTAAGATCAAGGAATATGAATAATTATATAAAAATTATCAGAAACATGAAATCAAGGTTCTGAAAACTTTGTTCAAAGTACATTAGTTTTCATTGTAGAGGCCTAAATTAATAATTGTGTATTCTTGAGATTTACTGCTAGAGTTTTAAATCTCGAGTTCAATCCAGTTATTTCTAGGAAATGTAGTTTCCATGGAATTTATTACATGGGCAATATATATTGCTGCATTGTATTTAATGTCTACTGATGACTAAGATCTAATATTCCTGGTGGCAGTATATTTGCAGTTCTCTGTTATAGAACATATATGTCTTAGTACTTAATAAGAAATTTTATTATATTATAAATCTCTGTAAGATAGCAGCAAATGAAGGATCTTTTCCAACTTCTGTAATCATATTGTATTACTTTATCTTTAGGTATAAGATTTCAAGATATAGATGCAGCAGAACCTGTACAACCTGTCCTTACAAAATATGGCAATAGTTTACTTGAAGAAGCCAGAGGAGAAATAAGAAATTTGTATGTATTCCTTTTCATGGTCATTTTAGCACTTTGTTTATTTATCATGTCTTATTGTAATTCCTGTCTTTTCTTCATTGTAGTTTACAAAATTAAACTATATATAAATAATTTGCTTCACTAAAATACAGACCTAGTGCTGTGGGGTAATAACAGGTATTATATGACATGTTTTCAGTAAAATAAAAGAAGTGAATAAATTATCCCATGTCATAGATGGAAAGGTTTATAGACTTGTCCTCTTTATTGTAATTTTACCCCAAAGGAATGAAAAAATCAAATTATTTAACATTGTATAAGCTTTAGAAGCAATGTTTTCATTCCCAGGAAACTACAGGTAATTTTTTTGTAAAGGATCTGAATCAACTAGCTGTTTTGTAGTTTAGAAAAAGAACAAGAGGAGTGACTTATCAGATGCATATGGATTTCAGATTGTTTCCCTATGATTCTACAGTACTGCATTCTTCATATTATGGTTTCAAAAGTTACCTCTGCAACATTTACTTTCTTTTTCAGCTAATCAAAGCCTCATGGTTTCAGGATCTGTGAGTCACAAAGAGATAAGGTTCTGCCTTATCTGTAGGCCTTTACCTGGATCTTCACAAAGCAGCAACACTGCATGAGGAAAGGGAACATGACGCAAAGAGGATCATACTTTAGATAGTTGCTGTAGGATAATATGAGCTCAAAATATTTGCTTTTTAGATACTGTAAATATCAGTTACAGTATTGATTCATTTATAAAAAAAATAAAAGACTAGACATAATCATGTTACCTGATAACCAACTGAAAACCAGGATTCATATCAGTTTTCTGAGGTTCATTGCTCTGGGCTACTGCCAGACATGGAAAAGATAAATGAATGCCAGAGATCACTAAGTTATGTTTGGCACATTTCCTGCCTTCTCCCTCTGAAGTGTTAATTTGGGTATTATAGGCAGATGTTCTTATGCTGTATGAGAACAAGGCATATGCCTTGTCTGAAGACCAGATTGCAGAGTACGCAGTTAGGTGATCAATACTTTATTGAAGTGAACCAAAGACCAATGCATTGCCTAGTGAATTATTTTGTAAAACTAATACTTTTAATTTTCCCTTATGTATTTCTAAATTACAAATTCAAGCTGGTACTGTTTCCTTATAAGTGCTATTTCACAATGTACAGGGGCAGTTAATAGTTCAAGTTTTGAATTTTTGCTTGCTCTTTATTATGAAGAACTGATAAAATACTACAAATACTTCTCAAACTACAAATTCTTATAAAGGCTCTTTTTTTCAGAGAAAATGTTATTCAGTCACAGAGAGCCCAGATAGAAGAGTTAGAGAATGTTGCTGATATCTTAAAAACTGAATTGAAGAGAAAAGAAAATGAAATTGAATTATCTCTCCTTCAGATTCGAGAACAACAAGCTACAGACCAAAGGTATGCTAAAACAGAACAATCACTTTCGTAAGATTAAAGTCAGTTTAAAATAATTTATCATACACCACAAAAAAGTCTATCTAGTCTATTTAAAAATCATGTGTTTCTTTGACATTCTTCATATAGACCTTCTTGAAACCTACTATTATTCCCAACTCCCATGTAAGGCGTTTTTCTCTAACCTGCCCTCAAATGGAGCTTTTAAGCCACTTCTAATGACTGGAAACACCTTCCTTGTTTTGTGTCTGATATTTTCCCCATTTTCCATGATACCAATATATTGTAGCTGCTGCGTGAAATGTGGTTACTGAGAACTCAGTTCTTGGCCTACTTTCTATCTAAGGCAACTTTAAAGAGGTAGTAAGTTGGGGGTCAGGGACATGGCTCAGTAGAATAAGCGTTTGCTTGGCGAATGCAAGGGCCTGCATTCAATCCCCAGTTCTGCAAAAAAAAAGTAGTAAATTATGTAATATGGTAGCAGTTTATGGTCCCAAAAGGATGTTATATCTTCTAATTCTCAAAATTTGCATTACAATATATCATTGTTGTGGATTATGGTAAAATCTTTCAGTTTCTTTGCCACCTTTGCATTTCTTATAACTTGCAGCATGTAATATTTTTCATTCATAATCTTTTTTGTAATATTTAGATTCTATATTCCCATTCACTTGCTCTATGCTTTGATATATTTTCATCAAGACTATCTTTTTACCACATAAATTCTTGAATTCTCTTTTCTTTATGGTTTATTCCTTTCTACTCTTTGTTTTTGATTTTTCTTGTTACTTATTTATCCCTTCTTCATTCCTTTCTTTTTTCCAATGTAGGGGTTGAACTTAGCCTCATGCATTTTGGGCATGTACCCCCTAGGCCACATCCCTTTCTCCCTTTCTTTCCCTATTTTCTGATTTGTTTTGTTTTTCCTGTTTTGAATCTAGCATACTCAAAACCAGAGAACCATGTACTTCAATAATTAGTAATATCTTACCAATCTTACTTCATCCATCCCTTCACCTTTGTTTTCTTTAGTTATAATAGATTGCCCCAGGCAGATAATCTGTCAGCCATAAATACCTACTATGAATTTCTGTCTGACAAGGAATTTATTTAACACAGCCACTGCACCACTGTAACACCAAACGAAATTAACACCTGTTATTTTCTGTGTACTTGGAACAGGGTCTCACTATGCAGCTCACACTCAAAGAGTGATCCTTCTGCTTTCAGCCTCCCTAGTGCTGGGATTATAGGCATGTGCCACCACTTCCTGTCTCAATGGCCAGCTCAGAGCACTTGGGGGTGGGGTCAGCACAACATGTGTGGGGGATTGAACCCTGCACTGCACTTGCCTAAGCAGGCACTTAGTCCGCTGAACTACGTCGCTGGCCCTTAATTCTTTATATTGTGTAATAACCAGTTTGTATTCAAATTTTCTTGAAGATAGTTTTGAAGAATCCAAATAATAATCCAAATAAGGCCTATATATTGAATTTAGTTATTCTATTTCTTACGTCTAAATTTCTTAATTTTTTTAAAATCAGATAAACTTCCTTTAGTTATTTTTCCCCTTTCTAATTGTATTATGCATGTGTGGCCAAGATCTTATATCGAAAGGCCAAGTAAGGTTTCCTAGCTGCTCAGATTCAGAGTTTAACTCTCTCAAAACTAACTTTACATGGTAACATATGCAGAAACTAAGAAAAGATGCATACTCTGAGGCTTCTTTTTTTAAAAAGGTACACTAAAATATATGAAAATCTTTATAAAAGACTTAAAAGATTAGTTTAACCTTTAATATCTATTTCTAAAAAGGTATACATAAAAACTAATTATATAAGGAGATTCTAATATCTAATATTATATGCTCTAAAAGGTAAAAGAAATACGAATTTTTAGCCGGGCGTGGTGGCGCATGCCTGTAATCCCAGCACTTGGGAGGCTGAGGCAGGAGGATTGTTGTGAGTTCAAGACCAGCTTGAGCTACAAAGTGAGCTTAAGGCCAGCCTGAACTGCATAGTGAGACCCTGTCTCAAAAAGACAAAAAAAAAGAAATACGAATTTTTTTGAGAATTATATTCAAATAAAGGGATTTTGGGCCGGGCGTGGTGGTGCATGCCTGTAATCCCAGCACTCGGGAGGCTGAGGCAGGAGAATTGTTGTGAGTTCAAGAGCAGCCTGAGCTACAAAGTGAGCTTAAGGCCAGCCTGAACTGCATAGTGAGACCCTGTCTCAAAAAGACAAAAAAAAAAAAAAAGGGATTCAATTTGAAATCTGGCTTTAAACCAGCTCAAATACTTAGGAGTTAGCCATGTTCCCTTAGGAAGAACAGATTTAGACTGAGCCTTCTTGGAAAATCAAGAAGTTCCTTGTAAGGAACAATGCCAGAGGACCAAACTCCAACACTAAACATGGTGATCTTAGTCTAATTGCCAACAGGCATTTTTAAGACCTTACCTAAATAAAAAATTCACATAGGCCAGTCTCAAGTTGGAGCTCATCCCTATCAGCTCTAGTAAACTATTTCATTGTCAGGGATTGCTTTCCTTATTATATTTCTCAAGTTCCCAGACAATAAGATAGACTGTGTGTATTAACTTTCTTTTCCAAGATGGGCATGATTGTTTTAGAGCTGACATTTAGTGTGGGCTGAAAAAGAGGCCTAGAAGTCCTTCAGTCCTAGGAGTAGAGCAACAGCAGAAATAGAGTGATAAACAAGGACATATACTCAGTACTATAAATACTGCCAGTAAGAGAGACTATCAAAAATATATATGAAAGAGTTTAACCTTGGAAACTGAACTAAGGCCTTCCTCAGGAAACTATATTTTCACATACACAACCAAAGAAAAAAACAATCTGTGTGTGATATCAAGAGTTAGAAGCTTTAAAGTTTTACCTTTCATTCTCTTGAAATTATAAAACAGAAAAAATAGAAGCAGTAGTAAAGTTAGTAGTATAGGTAGTGACATAGGCTGAAGAAGTAAACAGTTTGTATCCAACCTCACTGTTTTTATAAAAGTAAAAATTTACATCTTATTTGCTTAGTAAGGGTCCCGCTAGTGCAAAGCATATTGTTTTTTGAAATAGTTTTTGAAATTAAAGAAACAATAAGGCCTTAAGTCTTTTTAAAAATATGTTTACACATAGTTCAAAACTTCATGTATAACAGCAGTCTTTTGAGACTAATGGAAAACTTGGAAAAAAAAATGTTAGGGAGAATATAAAACTTGGTATAATTTACTGTAGAGAAAAATCACAAAATGAAAAACATATTTAAACTTCTTTTTCACGGATACATTATTTCAGATTTGAAATTCTAGAAGTCTGATCTGGATGTTGGACCCCTTGTTCTCAAACATGAACCTAACATAGTTGTAATCTTCAGAGTGGCAGTGCTTGATATTTATGGCAGAGAGCCTTTTCATAGAATATTACAGAAACTCTTCGTAGTATGTGTTTAATAGACCAGTTTGGTTTGGCATCAGCTTGACATAAACTTTTGGTTATCCAAAACCCTTAATTGCTTTGAAGTAAAAGCCCAGTGCTGCTCTTTTTTATTAAAATCATGTTTTTTCCTGTTGTTGTGGTCTATTTTGGAAGACTGAGTTGTGATTTTTGCATATGTTCTACATAATGCCTCATTAGCAAAAAATCTTGTATCATTTACAAGTAGCCTGAATGTCTGTGTTGTTTTGAACAAAAATCCATATTAAAATTTAAACAATATAAAAATGCACATTTTCTGCTTATTAAAAAGGCAGTCTTAAATTAAATGCAAAGCAGTAACCAGTGAACACATGTACATGAACATTAAAATCAGAATGATTTTACCTTTTATTGACTTTTTCAACTCCAAAAATATTTATAATCTTACTGAATATGAAACTTTAAAATTTGTGCAAGTGTTCTTTTAAATAAATGTTAGAGTGTTTACCTTCTTAATTAAAAATCATGTAAGTGCCATAATGTCCCAGTGGAGGAAATTTAACCCATATATATTTCAGACACTCCAACTTGCCCTTTTCTCCTTGGCAGACAGCGAACTGTCAAATCTTACAACTCAAGAGGCCTTTTGCAGCCTTGCATTATAAGAAACAGCTTGGCTTGAGGGGCTCACTGTTTCCCCATTGCACAAAAACAGGATTACTTCCTTGTATTCCAAGTTCTTCTTCAGCTTTGCATTTTGGAAACGATCAGACCTGCAGAGAAGTAGAAAGAATAGTGGAGCGAGCACTCCAGGACGACTTGCGGCCCGTTAGCACGTCTACATATGCTGTGCCTATTCTGCAGTCTCACGCACGGACGCTTCTTCCTCCCATCCCCTCCTGTCTGCTCTGGTCTTGCCTCTGCCTCCCTCTGCTCTTTCTCATCTCCTTGGTCCCCCTCTCCTTTTCTTCCCTCTCACTCTGCCCCTCCCATTTAAGTGCATGTATTACTTCACCCTCTGTACATTATAGTATCTTCAGGGAACAAAGGTGTCTTTTGTAACAGCTAGTAAGATAATTTAACAGCAAATGGTGTAGTAGCATGGTCTAATGCACAAATCTATATCCAAATTTCCCCTATTGTTTCAATAATGTCTTTTACAGCACTTTTTTTTCTTTTAATAACATCATTTTGTTTTGATTTTGGATCCACTAAGGGTCGTGTGTCAAGTCTTTTACTTTTCCTTTATTCTACAGTGCTTCCCCACTCTTCCAGTACATTGACAGTTGTTTGCAGAGTGCCCCTCATTTTGGATTTGCCTGATTGCCCAGCCCTCTAATTTAAAGGGCACATCTGGTTCTCTGATTGAAGGATAACTGGGGCAAGGAATAACCATGCAAACATTATTCCACCGAGGGATGGATGATCTGTCATTTTTTAAAAATATATGTACCAAACTCTTCCTGTTGGTCTCAAAACCTTAGCATTTGTCCAGTGATAGCTATTGTATCCCCATGGCATTTACTTTAGCCCTATCTTTTATTATTAATAAAATCTAAGATTTTTCTGGAAAACAGCTCAACATTTTCTATGAGCTGCAAAAATTGTTGCAATTCATAGTAAACACTTACTGCATACATGCTTGTGGAGGGAATGTTAAAATTTAGCAGCATCTTGGAAGAAATAAGCCACTTTACAAACAGTGAGAAAGAGTTCTTAAAACTAGATTTGAGCCCTTATCACTTAAGGACTCTAATCAAATTCTTTGTTCTGTGAAGCTCAGTTAGCAACCTGAACTGTAAAATGAATATACTAACTATGAGTAAATGGTTTTGTACTCTGTAAACAGCAGTCAGTTTCTATCTAGCAGGGGGACCAAGGGTATAGCTCAGTAGTACAGCACCTGCCTGACAAGCACAAGGTCCTGAGTTCAATTTCAGAGATACAAAACAAAATTCTATTTAAGAGAACCTGATGTTTCTGAAAGATTTTGCCTACTCAATGATCTGTATATTTCTTAATTAATGTTTCATTTTGTATTCATAAAAATTAAATCATGCCAATCATGCTGTCTGATAATATGATATGACCTGCATTATTGCACTAGATTGGCATAATCCTCTAGTTCACTTTTACAACTCAATTGCTGGTAAATCTACATTTCCCATTGGTCTTTTTGAAATTCGACTAATAGTGTCAGATTACCATTTCTGTTACTATAAAGCTCTAGCTGAAATAAATCCATTAAACTTGATCCTAAACATGTTCGTCTTAACAAATGAGCAAGGATTTTGGTTACTCCTATGCCCAGCCAGTCTTCTGGAATGTCCTGTCCATTTTCATATGTATAGAAAGATCCCAACAGATTTGTCTTCTCCGTTCGTCTGAGTGATGGCAGTAGAAAGCTATGATCATGAGGCAAATAAACATACACAATTTCTTTCCTAATGGAAATCTGGAAGACCTATTTTAACCATGATCTCAAGTAACAGTTTCGAGCAAAACCATTACCTTTAAAATAAACACTTTGGCTATCTTAGTGACACTTAGTCCTCTCATTTTCATGTCAGCCTTCTGTGGTACTATTCATAAGTAGTACCTTTGCAAGTGATGTTAAGCATGTAGCACTAATCAGCACTATGAATGACCTAAACTTCTTTCAACAGTATGCTTTGTCTGCTGTTTGAAAAAAATGAAAGCTAATTTGTTAACCCTAATGTTGTTTATAGCTGTATCCCAAGATTTAGTTTAACCTAAAACTGCTGCTTAAAAAGATCCTCTGTATTCTATCTTGTAAATATTTGACCTAGGTACTTCCCAGAATCTCATAGCCTAGCTTGTGTTTCAGAGCCTGCTCTTCTAAATAGTATTAAGTACTATAACATTTTAGTCTCAAAAAAATCAAGAGGATTTTTTTTTTTAGCTTTCGTACTCTTTACTGTAGCAAAGAATGAAAGGTTGGTAGAGGTGGGGGAGGGGAGTTGAGTGCCTGGGGAATCAAGTATATGAAACAAAGATTTTTGCTGCTTAAACTTTCATATTAGATGATACATTACATAGCTCCATAGAAAATTTTCCCTTCTTCAGTGTATGAGAGGTTTTAAGTTTCTGGATTTATTATGGCACCCAGTAGCAAAGCTGGAGTCAAGTGTTTTCAAGGCTTCCATTAGAAATTCCTTTTTCTGAGTTTATTGCTTGACTGTTTCAAATTATATGAAAGAAACTTGGCACACAGTTTTTTGAGCTGGATTACTTTTTTCAACATAAAATTGAATTTATTTCAGTTTGTTCTTAATCTAGAGATGGGCCAACAACTCTTCTCATAATTTGAGAAGATTTGAGTATAATTATGAATCATATGTCTGTAAAAAGAATAAAGAAGGGTAAAAAAGAGAAAGAAAAGAAACTGCATGTTCTGACTTAATCATTTATGAGTTTTTGAAAATTGTGAGAAATTTGTTTTTTCAACACACTTAATTACTGTGTTTGATAACTGTCTGCAGATCATTTCACTGTGTACAGACTGGTGCATGACTGTCACAGCTCATCTGACTTTGTATTTTTCCTTCTGTGTAAACTTCATCATCTTGAATATTTGGTGTTCCTATCACAGTGCATGGACAAAGAGATAAAGATATTATTATTGTTTGTTTGTTTGTTTGTTTTTGTTTTTGTTTTGATGAGATAAAGATATTATGTAAGGGTCACTTGAACAATTGCCCATATATCCCTGCATCTCTTCACCCTTGCTTCACAAGCATCAAAATCTATAGCTGGCCACTTAGCAATTATCCCAGCTCCTGCTTTTCTATCATGCATCTCTTTTTTTGTACCAGGGATTGAACTCAGGACCTTGAGCTTGCCAGGCAGGCACTTATGCCACTGAGCTATCTCCCTAGCCCCCATTCATCCATCTCATACTTCTTGTCATCTTTTTGTTACATTTCCTTCCTGCTTTCTTTATCATTTGTACCATTATTCTTCCCTCATTTTTCATCTGTAACAACGTTGAATGATTGTAAGATTTGAGATGATTTAATTGTTCATCTTCCTAGAGGCCAGACAACATTTACCACATTACTGATTTGAACATATATGTATTCTGTATATCTCTGACTAGCACTTTTAGCTTAACAAATTATCCTTCTATTCTCATTGTTATCCTCAAAAAAAAAAAAAAATAGATACAATAGTAACTGGTATATATAAAGCCCCTCAAACTGATACTTGAAAATAATTACGGAAGACAAGCAGGTTTTACTTTGTCCCAAATGGGTGTATTCTGTGGCAAACCAACTTTTTATTTAAAGTACCATACTATTGCTGTTTTCCAAATACTATTTATGTCCACTGTTGGGCATCATTAGTGTAGAATGTTCATAAGTATTCTTCCCAATAATATAATGATTCTAAACTCTAAAGAGTTTAGGAAAACATTCCAGAAAGCATCTAGTAATTAAGCAGCTGAATTTTTTTTAAATATGCTTCCTCTCTTTTTTAAAATTAAAATCTTTCTATAATCTATATGGAACAATGAGTTGAGATTTTAATTGTTTGTTCCTAATAATAAGCAGTAGTTTTTTTTACAAATATATGACTCTTTTTAGAGGTATTATTCTGTTTTAAAGTAAAATATCAGAAATATTGCCTACCATGCATAAGGCCTTGAAGTTTCAATTCCCAATACTACCAGGAAAAAAAATCAGCAACAACATAAAATTAAGGAAAGATTTTTAAATTATTTGAAACAAATCTGTATTTCTACACCCATAAATGTTATTCATTATTGAAACAAGTCATTCAAGGGAAAACAGATAAATTATATTTTGGCTTCTAAATATGAAAAAGATGAGTGTTTATATTTTATTTAAAATTTCCCTCATAAATGTATGTGTACATATTGGGAATCGAGGTAACAGGAAGGGAAATGACAGGGAGTGTCTGCCCAGTGTGTCACAGAACTGCTGGACAACGTGCTTTAGGCCCATAATTATTTTAATATTATGTTAAGACTGCACCCTGGGCAAGATCCAGACTCTTGGACTTGTTTATCTTCTCTGTGAGGACAACTAACTGTCCAATGCCAAAATACAATGAACTTTCAAATATCAAAGAGGAAAATTAAGTAATTCAAGTCTTCAGCTGGTTTACAGATGTGTAAGCTTTGTAGTCCATTTTCTGGTTTCAGTAGGCATTGTAACAATTTTTCCAAGATGTGTGCACTGGATAAATTTTGAAAGTAAAATCACTTACTTTAATACTGAAAGTTTTCTGAATTTAAAATTTTTGCATTGATTTTTATTTAAAAAAAATGGAATCTAAAAACAGGCTGCATAATTTTTTTAAAAAATTTTAAATATGAAACCAAATTAAGAAACTTTTCTGTCAGAAAAATAAATGCCTTTTTAAACAGGTATTCATTTAGATCTATGATTAACCTTTAACAAAATTGTCCTAGTAAATTCTACATTTGCTTTAATCTCAGTGGGAAAAAATACAAAATAGTATTGCAGCATATATAGGGTTTCTTCATACCCTGTGGACGTCAAGTAATCTCTTACAGCTAAAGGCACATCTGCAACATATTTAAATGCCAGCTTTGGGCATTATTAGTATAAAATGTTAAGTCACTTTTTTTGGAAATATTTTGAAAAGTTTAAACTCTAAGAGGAAATGCCAATAAATGGTAATCTTATGATACCATTTGCTTTGAGGGAGTAGGATGAAGATGAATGCCAGCTCTGCATGTTTTTCTTTTCAGAAAAAGAAGTAAGTGTCAAGTTAGGTGGTGGAACTATTGCTATGCTAAGACCTGATCTTTAGAGGCACTTAAATGATTTTAAATCTGTATTATCAGTTTTTGTACAAGTGACATCATCATCAAGTTTGGGGCCTTCTTTTAAATTCTCAGAGTTTGTTCATGAGAGTTCACAAATGTTTGTTGATTCATTCTTAAGTAATCTAAAAACCTTGGTGACTGATATTCAAATGTGTAAATATTTTCAAGTAACATCAATCAAAATGGCATGATTCCAATTTGTTTATTTCTTTCAACATACTTTTTTATGCTTTTTCTTAAATTTTGAAGGTCAAATATTCGAGACAATGTAGAAATGATTAGGCTTCATAAACAACTGGTGGAAAAAAGCAATGCTCTTTCAGTAATGGAAGGAAAATTTATTCAGCTTCAAGAGGTACCGTCATATTGTATTCTGACACTTAAGATGCAAAGTATTAAAAAATATTGCTCTGACTGTATTTTGAATTAATTAATTAATTTATTTATTTATTTATTTGGTAGAGGATCTCACTACACAGCTTCAGACTCAGTGACCCTGCTGTCTCGGCCTCCCCAGCACTGGGACTGTAGGCATATGCTACCATGCCTGGTCTCAGTGGCTGGCTCAGCGCGGGGCCAGCACAACATGCAGTACTGGGGCTTAAACCCCAGTCCTTGAGCTTACTGGGCAGGTGCTTAGACTGCCAAGCTGTCTCCCCAATCTCTGATTGTATTGTTAAGTAGAACAGTGGTCATAACACTAAAAAGTAATATATGAAGATGGCTTTTTAAAATTCTCAAATGTGTATAATGTCTCTTCATGCATTGTTATTAATAACTTTATTCCTGAAGAAATACTTAGCCATTTGGATGTTCTATAAATGTTTGTCTTAATAAACATTATCGTAAATCATTGCATGCCATGGATTTTATTCTTAACTCCTTTCTCTGAGTCACGGTGGGCTTGTAGCATGGACAGTTTTACTGTATTTCGTTATATCTTTAACTCTTAAGAATTTATAAAATATTGGAATTAGACTAGAATTCATAATCATGCTGTTGAATCTTTTTTTTTTCATTTCTATCAAATGTGGATTACATTTGCTTTGGTTTGATTTGTCATCACCATTATCAGAATATATGTGAGTATCTGTGATGTCAACTATTACTGTTTATCTTAAACCTTAGCAATTCAGTTTGACAATAGTTAGGACTTTTCATACCCATAGTTGCTTTAACAATGACTATGGTCCCACGGGAATGTGCCATGGGAGGGTTCCTACTTATTGGCACTGCATAATTGACATAGATCCTTGATTTAATGAACTCCAAAACATTCCAAATGAATAAAATTTATGTTAAGCAGTACTTTGTTTGAAGTACTGAGACAAAGTGGTAAATTGATGTAAAGCTTAGAGATCACCTGAGGCCCAAATTCACTACTGAATTAGTTAAATATTTTCATCCATACTTTGGTTAGTGTTTTCCATTCTGCAAGAGTATCTTTAAATACCAGCCAGTAACTACCTTCTTTCTTTGTGTGCCAGTTTGTAAGGGAGGAGACTATTAACAAGGGGAAATAACAGCACTATCTGAAGATAGAAAAAGGAGAATTAAAAATAGGTGGAGTTAAAAGCAGTTTCTGAAATGAGCAATTAAAAAAAGAATTGAAAATGATTTTACATTCCCTTATGACTTGGACTATTTTTATCTCCATTCAACTGTGACCCGGAGGTATTTATTTAAGTACCAACAGTAACCAGTGTCTGCTGTAGTACAGGTCTCCCCAGGGAAATGATTTAAAGATGTGAAAGGTGGTCAAGGTCAGTAGCCTTGGTGAAGTGGGAAGCCCAAAGAAAATAGGCTAGTGATACCAAGATTAATGAAAATTAGCCTGGAATAGCTCAAGATTCATGTTTCTTTTAAATGACCAAAGACTTAACTTCATTAGACTTAAGTGACTTTCATTACATGTTGTGATATGTTCTCTATGAAAAGACGTCTTTGATTTATAAGAGGTATGTGACATTTAAATTCTTAGAATTGAATATAAAGTATGTTCATAAATAGAATAAGAGTTAACTTTTTTACTGAATTGGAAATTTTTATTTAATTGTGTTAAAATTAAAAGCTAACCACGTCTGTTAATATGCCATAGTGGAAATCTTTTCAGTTTGACTATCTGTTGTCAGCATGTTTAGCCAGCATGTCCAATCACTGTAAATATAGTAAAAAGAAAAATTGTCACTGATAATACTAGTTTACTTACTGTTTACTATCAACAAGTAAAAAAGTAGGAGTAAATAAAGGACAAGAACAGTTTACCTTACTTTTATGACTTTGTTCAGAGATAGCCCTTTATTTTCTTCCTTGTGTCACTAAGATTAGGAGGATCTCTTGATTATGATGTGGAAAATAAGCTGTACATCATCAGTTTTAGGAGTATAAATCTATTCATAAACTTGTGATAATTTCTTCAAAGCTCAATTCAAAAAATGTTTAAATATTTTTTTTTTTTTTATCTTTAGAAGCAAAGAACTCTCAGGGTCAGCCATGATGCTTTGATGGCAAATGGAGATGAACTAAATATGCAACTTAAAGAGCAGCGTTTAAAATGCTGCAGTCTTGAGAAACAGTTACACTCCATGACATTTTCTGAAAGAAGAATAGAAGAGGTAAGCTCCCAAAGAGTTTAGAAACCTGTTCCATTGAAATATCTCTGCGGCTGTTTTGAAATAGTAAAATCAAGACACTGCAAATACTTTTAAATTATGAGCTACATATATGATGTTTTAAAAAAGCACAGCAAGCATATAATACAATATGTGAAAGGCAAAGCAGCACTTGTAAATGTGCTGAGAACCACTGTATAAACTAAAGGATTGAAGGTCTTCAAGTAAAATGAAAACGTATCTGATGCTAGATTACCTGTGAAACTTAACTGTCTTATCTTTGACACTGTGTTAGTCATTTGAAATACCAGAGCAAAATTATAGGCCTATATCTGCAGTATCAGCAACTTTGGGGAATTACCTTCCTCCTCCTAAGCCCCGTGAAGTTGTTTGAAGACTTTTCTGTTATTGTTGCTACTTCTGTCTAACTAGTACAGTCTTTTTCTGCAGTCTCTTAAACTTGTTCTTAAGGAGAACAGATACGAAGGAAGATGCTTATATTTGGTTTTGACTTTGGTAGAATCTTTCACTGCCTCTTATCATCAGAAAGAATTTTGAGAATGGCAATGAATGATAACAGTACTCCATACTTATGAATGAGACTTTAAATACTAAAGTATAGAAATATATATATATATATATTAGGCATAGGATATATTTAGTACTTCAAGTTTTTTTGAAAATATTAATTGGTTTAAAACAAGGTGTTCAATTTTTCTTACTCAGAAGATATGCTAGTGACTTTTTTCAAATTCCAAATAGTAAAAGAAATTCTGTCTTCAGAGCAAGTAGTGATTGACAATTAATTTAAAGCCTGAACTTAAGGAAAAATTGATCCTTTTATTTTTATGGGCCAGTTGGAACTTAATACAAAATGAACATAGTTTTGGAATTCATCATCACAGAAAGTAAAAAATATTATATTTCCAGAATTTAACAGCAAGCTCTTAACACATTCTTTATTGAGTTCTGGCATATGTTGTCGTAAAGCAGTGCCTATGTCCCTGCAAAGTTAAAATAGGAATATTAATTTCATGTTAACTTAACAACTTGGAAAAAAAAGTGCTGAATTAAACGCAGACAATGTAAGTGGTTTAGTTAGCAAATGCAGTTTAGAAATCAAGGCTGAAGCATGTATCCTCCTCTCATGGCATTTTTTACTCCATGTAGTTTTATATAATAATCACCTAATATGTAATTTTCTTTTCATTTTAGCTGCAAGATAGAATTAATGATTTAGAAAAGGAACGGGAACTTTTAAAGGAAAACTATGATAAACTTTATAACAGGTAACTCATAATGCCATGTGTTCTTTGATTCTCTTGGATTCTTATATCAAAGTATTTGTTGTCATAATATATAAAACTGATTAAGGAATTAGGAACAACTGATAGCAAAAAATGTGTATATTTACAAAAGAAAAATAAGTTTTATAAGAGCTTGGTAACAAGCTTTTTGACTTATTACTCAGCAATAATCTGTCACTACTCATAAAACCATGTTGTTTTTCTCAGTAATAGTCACTGTCATTTATTGAACAAAACCTCAAGGCTCGCAGGCTGTACCTTGAGTTTTATAAATCCCTCATAACATCTTGTAATGTAGGATTTGGAAATACCCAGTTTACAGACAAATCAGAACTAAGTAACACTGTGAGGTATCTCATACTCTTTAATATAAGAAGTAATAGAGCTTATATCTGAACCTCAGCTGGTTTCTCTGCTGGGCTGTTCAGCTGATTATCAGCGAAGGCTCCCCTTGGCAGAAATACAGGTTTTTACTTAACAGTTACCATTTTTCCTTAAAAGGCAAACATAGTCATCATAGCTCAAGTTAAATTCTAGAGGACTAAATCTTTTAATTTACTTCAAAATTATAGTATTTTAGAAATTAATCCCATCTGTTAATGTTAAAAACAAAATTCTCCATAGCGAACTTAAGTGACATGCACATTTCTGTCTGTGTGTATATAATATTTAAGGTCTTTTTAGTTTGTGTTACTGATATATGATAAATACAGGTTTTATGTGAAACTAAATTTTATGCATATTCAAAACTACATGTATATTCAATAGTTTTTAGTAATCATTTATCAAAATCTTAGGAAGTAGTCATCTAAGCTACAAATATATTTGTAACTTTTTAGCTGCTTTTATGTTTCATGAATTAGATTTATATTTTTAAAATTATCAAACCTAGAGAGTAGGTGGATAGGCATTATTTTGGTTTACTGTGGAAAGTTACTTAAAGGAGCCAGGGAGATAGCTCAGTAATAAGTGCTTGCCTGTCCAAGTGCAGGGTCCTGAGTTCAATCCCCAGTACCACAAAAAAAAAAAAGTTACTTAAATTTTTAATGGTAGGCATTATTCCAGTGGTTGCCTCACTTATGTCATTTACCTGTTAATATTGCCTATCTTAGTACAGTGGCTCAGCATATTAAGGGTCACCAATAATAGAACATCAGTTAAAATAGTACTCAGAGCCCTCCAGCCAAGGGTGTGCTGGCTAAAAAGCTTTATGTGGGATTTGCCATGACCTCCTTCCATATCATTTGACCCCAGGGCTTTATTCCAGGCTCTTTTCCATCAACTCTGATTAATCTTACATGATTTATTTATTATGCCTTCTGTTTTATATTTCATCTCTGTAGTATAAGGCAAAGGTTTATATTAATATATCTGGATATGTTTAAAAATGTTAAATGTAATGATACAGTTTGCACTACCTTATTAGATGGCAGAAAAGATAATACTATGCCTGTAGTATAAATGAAAGTATTGAGGCTCCAGAAAGCTAGAGACCTATGTAGCCACACAGCCTTGTAGTCTTTATGATAGAACTGAAACAATGCTTATGACACTAAAATTTGAATTTTTTCCACTATGTTTCATTCTTTCTACTTTTAATTGCATTGGAAAATTGTTTATGTGAAAGGGAAACACTCATGAAGTAATGGATCTGTCATACATTCAAAAATTCTCATTGATTTACATTTATGTGGAGCATCCTATAATTTCAAATAATTTGGCATAGTCTTTAGAAGAAAAAGAAGTACCATTTGGCCATTGCTTATAGATTTTTTTCTTTTCTTCAATGTGAGAATTAACTGAGCATACTTTCTTGGAATAAAAAACATCAAATTTAGCTGGGAATAATGCAAAAAACGAAATTTTGACAGGCATATTTTTCTCATATTTACTTAATCACCATAAAACTTTATCTTTCCATATTAGAAAATGATCTAAGAGTGGTAATCTGACTTTGAAGGATTTTTCTTAAATGTTTTATGCTTAAGCTACATTTTTTTCCCTGTCACACTAAAAACAGACTTCATTATGCTACCTACATTTAAGTTTTATATGAGGTGTATGGAAATAAATATGTGTCATGGGTGTCAAAAATTTAAATGTCAGAAATCTTTTCAGTACAGCTCAAAACCCAACAAGTGCATGTATATAGTAAATAAGACCACGAAATTCTCTAATAATGATTTTTTAAAATGCTTTCACAAGTTTAGTTGGAAAAACTACAGAAGTCAACACTATCTCAAAGATTCTTTATAGTTGCTTTGTTTTAGTACATTGTTATTCATCATTACCAGCAACTTATGTTCATCAAAAACTACATATACTCCTTGTTTGGTTAGTCCTAATGATAACGTTTTTAAAAGGAGAGAATTTGTTTGCTATTCAAAATTGGCTAGTTTTCAGGAGAAAAATATGATTCGCAGATTGTATTCTCATCTTCCTTTCTCAAATGAAATGTGTGTGTTTATTACTTGACATATGACATATTAGAGAATATGTGGTAAGATAAAACCCTCATGTTAGTATTTGGTATGAGTTTTTTAATAGGCTAAAACATTTTTGATACAATGCCAAGAAATAAGAACTGTAAGAAATGTTCAATTTAAAAGCTCAGAATAAATTTTTTACAATTAAATCTTTCTATTTCGTCAGAGAGAAATTCTATACTACAATGTGGTAAAGCTGTGTTCCATTTTTGAAGTTTATATAATTTTAGGGCCATATAACTAGTGCATACAGTGGTCCTTTGGCTATAATGTATGTAAATAACCTAAAAAACTTACTGAAATGTAAATTTCACACCAGCAGAGCCTCTGCGTGTGCGCACCACACACACACACACACACACACACACACACACTCACTCTAACACACAATCGCCACCAGTCCAAGAAGTTTGGTCAATTTGAGAATCTGTTAGTGACTTTAAGGTACTAACTCCTTGAGACACATTGAACTAATGCCTGTTTTTAAACTTCATGACAGTAATCTTAAGAATTGGGTGGATCAATTTTCTGTGTTGTGTGATACATAGTCATGTAATATTCAAAATATAATAAGAGAACACTGCTGACCTCCCATAGCCTTTCAGAGCTCCATTTCTGTAAAGCAAACACCTGTGCCCTGTAATCTTCCTATATAAAGTACCTATGGATTGTTTATAGATGATTCAGAATTTATTCTTCCTCATATCTCTCATTAGGACTCCCTTGAGTGTTGGAATAAATGGAATTTCTTACCAGAAAAAAAGACCTGAGGTAGAGAGGAATTCTTTGGCTTCTATTTTGATCTTATCTTGTTTTTGATCCACGGTGTTTGTTTACAGTGTGCTGAGACCCTTGCCTGCCTGTACGCATGCCAATGAGCACAGGCACCAAGGGCATTCCACTGCAGACTGACGTGTGCTCACTGTAGCAACATCAGGTAACAGTAAAGTGGGCACAGAGACTTGACTATCATCCTCCCTCAGCCATCACTATTGGCAGTATACAAAAACATTTTCATGAATAAAAGGTTCTCAAAGACTGTTCTCATATGCAGATTTAATCATGTATATAGCTCTTGCAAAGAAAATGGAGCCAGATGTGGTTCACCATTTATAGTTACACAGATGGCTCCAAGCATAGAGGAATACAGTAAATTCAAAAGGAATTCCTCATGAAACTCCAGTGGAATGTAATACTAAATTTAGAGGGAAGATAGTGGTGGGCTAAATTCAGATTGACTTATGCTGATTTACACTAGTATTTTGTGGGTTTGGAAAAACCAGGCTGCTAAATTGTTCTTAATTTAAACACATACAGCTTCTGATGTTTCTGCCAGATTAGCTGTTGGTGATCTTTTTGCTGGTACTAATGCTATTGGAACACTACTGTTTTTAATTTTTGGCATCTGATATAATGTATACTGCCTATTTCATCATGCTAATTTTTTTCCAGGAGGTACATGTTTTCAATAATATAGGATACACACAAATACCTACACACATAAATATATGTAGAAATACCTCCATGTATGTATGTGTATGTTTGATGTGTAGAATTTGACCCTATCCATAAGCTGTATTTATTTTTTCTTTTAAAGTGAACTTGTAAGGGAATATTCCTTATTTAGTATTTAAATATGTATTTTATTTGGATTTCATATAGGTCTAGGTGCTTTTTTTAGAGTTCCATATGTGAAATAACATTGATAGGAGAAACAGATGTCATATGTAGAGGAGCTTCTAGAATTCCACTTATTTTCAAGGTTATATTATTTTTAATGTAATAAAAAAATATTCAAAATGTGAAATGAATACACAGTTTTGAGAGCTATGCCTCCCAGAAAGGTATCTCTTTTGGACTAAAACCTCAGAATTAGCTGGAGGCAACATTAAGGGCAATTATCAAGAATGTGTTTCTTTTCCATTTACTTCATCATCAGTACAAAACCTGATTTTGTTACAAAACAAATTTTGTTTTACTTACTGGGTTTAAATAACTAGAAGGAAGGGTCAAAACTACTGATGATTATTCAGTCATACAAGCTTAACAGATAATGGTTTTCTCCTAAAATGCAGATCAAGATTTTTTTTTTTTCAAAACCTGCTCCCCCTTAGGGAGCTTTATGAAGTGGAGTCCCTCAGCCCTGTGACCTTCATTTTCAAGTCTCTCTAAGTGTCAGTGCCACTGGTATACTACCATTATTTATGTCAGCATTCAGCAGTAAACACATGTTTATATTCTATCTTCTGTGTACCATTTAGATATTTTTATCTCGATCTTCTGATATGCTACAGCTTGATTATTAGGAAATTTTAACAAAAATTGAAACAGCTACACTTTTATTGAGGAATAGTAATTCTATTAATTCTTCATTCGTATCAGTCACAGGACATTTCTTTTCATCCCCATCATGTGTTGCAAATAAAATTGTTTGTTTTGAGATTATTATTGCATTTGGATTTTAAGGACAAAGTTAAATTATCACTACTTATTAATCAATATGAGAAATGCTGTCCTGTGGTTCAATATGCTATAATTTTGTGGCCATCATTCTGTGAATATGTTATAATTGTAGACTAAAAATTTCACCGAATTATAGATCAAGTAGAAAATCCATTTTCTCAGTCTTCTGAGGATTTGTAAGTGGGAGAGAATGGTTTTATCCAGTGTCAGTTGCTGAGGTTTGGAATTGTGGATTCCTCTGGAATATGTACAGTATCTGAATTCCTTTACTAGCCCCACAAAAGCTGCACACTGCCAACTTTTCTGACTTTAGAGCTCTAAATTAAGGCCAGTTCCTTTGCTCATCCCACAAACCCTTTCATGTTCCCTAACCGCAGCCTGAGAAAGGCGCCTTGGTTTCAACAGCAGCAGACCAGCATATGTTTACTTAATTCCTAAGACATGATGACAGTGGTCTCTGTGCCACTAAAAGCTTTTCTCTTTATTATTTTCGGTTGACACTGATTTCCAAGTTTTCCTTGCCTGTCACGTGTGTTTTGCAGTGCCTTCAGTGCTGCCCATGAAGAGCAATGGAAGTTAAAGGAACAGCAGCTCAAAGTACAGATTGCCCAGCTCGAGACTGCCTTAAAATCTGATTTAACAGACAAAACTGAAATCCTTGACAGATTAAAAACTGAAAGAGGTACAAATGAAATAGCTACTGACTTACCCGTTTCCTACAGCTGATGTTTATTCTGTGACTCAGTCAGTGCTCATCGTGCCTGCTATTGCCAGTTACCTTGCTATGTACCAAGGACACACCTGTAATTAACAGCCATCCACTTTCATTAATAACTTGCTCAAAGTTTCCCTTACTCAGCAAGAAAAGCGATTGGATGGATGGATGGATGGATGGATGGATGGATGGATGGATGGATGGATGGATGGATAGACAGACAGACAGACAGATTTTTTCCCCAGGGACTCATTTGTATTCAGGTTGTCCAAAATTGGTTCAGTTTCCCTGATTTTTTTTTTTTTTTTGGTGGAACCAGGAATTGAACTCAGGTACTTGCACTTGATAGGCAAGTGCTTATTCTACTGAGCTATCTGCCTAGCCCCCAAGTCTTTCTTTATTCAACAGTCAACAAATGTTTATTGAGCACCAGTATTTCATAGGCAATGTTCTAAGTTCTGGGACTAGCACAATAAATATAACAAAATATTTTCTGTCATAAAACATAAATGTAACAGGGAGAAGTCAGTAGTAATCATGTAAGTATGGAATATTCTAGGTAGTGGCAAATACAATGAGAAAAACAGAAAGCAGTGTAAGATGACAGAGTGGCAGAAATTGCTTGCTGTTTTTGATAGATTGAACAAGGAAGATCTCTGGTTGTGAGATGTCTGCTTCTGTTCTGTGATCGTGAACTTAAATATGAGGAAACTTTATGAGAACATTCCTGCCAAAATAATAGTCGTCAATAGGTATCATGTCATGAGTCGCAAATCTCACCCTTCTTGTCTCATAGAAATAAGTGATTGTAATTAAAGACATGTGAACATATCTTCAAAAATATCTGCACATGGGGCTGGGGAGATGGCTCAGTGGAATAAACACTTCCCTAACAGTCACAAGGGCCTGAGTTCAATCCCTGGTTCTGCCAAAAAAAAAAAAAAAAAAAAATATCTGCACATCTGTATACATAATTTGGTTCAAGTATTATACCAGTTTGCTTGAGCACTAAATAAACCAAGTACTTTGACAAGAAAGTTGCTCCTTTGAAATAGTGGCAATTCAGTTGCAGGAAAATGTTTAAAAGTTTAGTACAGACTCAGTTTTTTTTTTTTGTTGTTGTTTTTTTTGTTTTTTTTTTGTTTTTTTGTTTTTTTTTTTGTCTTTGTTTTGAGACAGGGTCTCACTATGTAGTTCAGGCTGGCCTTAAGCTCACTTTGTAGCTCAGGCTGGTCTCGAACTCACAACAATCCTCGTGCCTCAGCCTCCCGAGCAGACTCAGTTTAAGAATTGTAGTCAGTACTCTTGTATGTTGATGTAGGTGACAGTGCTATATTTTACTTACTAAAGGGAACATTCTTTCCCCTTTTAATATTGCTGAAATTGTGATTCATCTCCTAAGTGATAGCATCTTATGGCCATATTTTAACAAGTCTAAGCCTTGTATAGTGGCACATACCTATAATCCTAGCCCTTGAGAGACAGAGGCAGAAGGGTCACTGCTAGTTCAAGCCAGCCTCAATTACATAGTGAATTCAAGGTCAGCCTGAACTACATGGCAAAAACCCTGTCTCTGGAGCCAGGGAGATAACTCAAGGGCCTGAGTTCAATGCCCAGTTCCACAAAAAAAAAAAAAAAAAATCCTGTCTCAGGGGGAAAAAACGTCTAAAATAGATACATTTTCCAATCAATGGGATCCTAATTCCAATGAAACAGAGTAATCAATATATATTCACCAAGTGATTAAATTTGATGACAGATTATTTATAAATTTTCCTAAATGAGTGTAAGTACAGTAAAATGCTGATATGTTTTCTGGCCTGGTGAACATTTTTGTACAGTATCAAATACCTAACAGACGAGCCAGCCAAATAGCTCAGCAGATTAAAGTGCCTGCAAGCAGGCACAGGACCCAGGGTTTCAATTCCTGGGCTTTCCTTGCCAGCCCCACCCCAGGGTCACCCTGAGACAGCCATTGAGACTGGGTGGGAGGCTGTAAACAGGCAAATCACTGTGAGTCCAGTCTAGTAGCTAAACCCTGAACACCCCATAGACCCTTCCCTAAAACACAGACCAAAAAAAAGGAAAAAAAAAACAACACTCTAACAATGCTTTGTTTTAACAGTTGCTCAATAATTTCTTATTTACTGAAGGAAAAGAAAGTGCTCTGTATTTTTTCTTTTCCAAA
Source organism: Ctenomys sociabilis (assembly GCA_004027165.1). Lineage (NCBI taxonomy): Eukaryota > Metazoa > Chordata > Mammalia > Rodentia > Ctenomyidae > Ctenomys > Ctenomys sociabilis. The sequence continues at coordinate 7,767 of PVKA01002315.1, read as the reverse complement.
AGCAGGTAAATTTCTGATTCTTAAAGGAAAGGGAAATGAATATTTCTATAGTTTCTGCATTTCCTTAGATAGCAAGAATTGCAAAACTATTATCTTCTAGGAATGTGAGTTGATCCCTCAAAGGAAATTCTTCCTTTTGGTTGTGCCTAGGGGCTTAGAACTGAGGCCCTTGCAGATGCTAAGCAGGTGCTGTGCCACTTATCCATGTCCCCAACCCAAGAATATCTGTGGAAGGGGTAGAGACTATTTTGTTTTCTAAACCTGTTTATTATTACTAAACATGTTTATTGTTGTTAAAATACTTCTAAGAGGACCTTTTAATCATCAAGTATTATAGCACAGGTATTTTAATTCATCTTCTCCATCTTCATCTTTTTAGTGACATCGTTTGAAGGCTTTTGACTGTTACAATTCATGTTCACTATGCAAAAAGTCCAATAAATAAAATATTCTAATCACTTAATTTCATAACTATGAAGATAATCACTGCTAATTTTGATGAATACCTTTTCAGAGCCATTTTTTATGTAGAGTTAAATAATGTGCTTCTTATTTAACTATTGTGAAATCATTACTTGTGTATAAATGTATATCTGCATTATCATTTATAATGCTTGTTACAGTTTTTCAGGGTGTGGATGGATGTACCATGCATTATTTAACAATCTTCTGTTGGTGAATGTTTAAGCAATTTCATTTTAAATACCATAGGCAGCATCTTTTTACGCAAATCTTTACATCTATGTCCAGTTATTTTCTAAAGAAAATCTTGTTATTTTTCAGTTAATTTTCTTTGAAAAGTTCAGACTCAACAGTCTAAAGACTTTTGTTTCTTTATAGAAAATGTTACAATTGGTTATAAAAAAAAATATATTACAGTCTTTAACCTTTTTTTTCAGGGGAATAATAAATAAAATTGAAATTGTCTACTTAAGGAAATCTTTTAACACTGAGAAAGTTCCTCTCTGTTACAGATCTTGAAATTGTTTAATTTACTTTGAAGTCTTCTCACACATTTACCTTTTCATATATCAAATGTTCTTTGCCAGAAAATGTTTCCCTGCTTCTTGTAGTCATTCATCTAACTGGCAAATTATTTTTAAAGAATACTCACCTCTTTATTCAAGGTACAAATTAGTTTCAGATTGTGTGAATATGCCAGGGAAGGATATGTAAATGCAGCTTGCATTTGGTTAATGCTTAAATTAACTGCATGTGTTTAAGGGCTTGCTTTTGAAAGTTCCTTTCTATCTTTAGCTGAAATGCATAATTCAGCATAATGCATATGGTTATATTGATCACAGCTGAAGATATTAGCACAAAGGAACTCTGAAAATTGTTTAGTTGAATTGTTCTCTGCCCTCTGCTTATTAATGGTGTGCTAGAAGAACATAAGTTTAAAAGAGTGAAATGTTATCTCATTTGAATAAAATCCTGTTTAGCTTAACCTGCTTTTTGTCAAATCATAAGGTAAGGTTATTTTTCATCTTGTACAGAGTACTTTGATTTTTCATATTATAATTCAGGAAGCCTATTTCCTCTTTGAACTGTAGCTTTTCAGTATTTTTAAAGACCCAAAAATTATATTCTTAATAAACAGTTTGAGAAAGGAAAACTACAGCATATAGTTCTACATAAATTCAACAGAGAGATGGTTGCTGGTACTCAACAATATCTTCTCCCATTAAATTATTTTCCCACAAATAATACCCTAGTTTTAAAAACATCAGTGACTGAGGACATAGTTCTTGAAACAAATGAATGGATGGAAATGTTTAAATAAGTTCATTTGTACCTATTAGTGTATCATTCTTAGGAACTCTGCTCTGAAAAATTCAAAGGAAAGAAAAGTGGAGCATGAAAGTAATAATCAGAAAACATAGAGTGTTTGAGCTAAGATGGAATAATTATCTTTACTTTGTACTTTATACTTCATTATACTCTCAGAATCCCTATATGTTTTGTTGACATAGAATGAAATTGTATTACCCTCAGTATTTCTGGTTTTTCCATGCTTTGGACTCTACTTTTGTGTTTACTTAATTGTTCTATCTAGTTGGTGATTTAGTAATAAGCCTTATATTCTTATTGTAGTCCCTAACCCAGAAAAACTTATAAGAACTTATATTTTTATTAACTCTAATTTTTCATTTTAAAATAGCTATTTAATAAATACGGCTTTTTATCTTCAAATGTTATAAGTTATTTTATACTTTCAAAAATTTTTAGTTCATCACATATAAGCAGCTTGCACTGTAGGCTAACCTTTTAACCTCTATCATTAAGTGTTTATATGTTTGATGTTAAAATAGCTTTGTTTCTGTATTCCCTTGGGTGCATTTTAAAAAATTTTTAGATTGTCAAGAAATATGTGACATGCAAACCATCCAAGTTTATTCTATGTCTTAACTGTGTAATTTAACATTTTTACTTATATGTGATATTTATAGCTTGGGAACACAAAGCCTTATAAAAGTCAGAAACATATTTTTGTATAAAATGCAGTCAGAATGCAAATGCATTCATGGAAAGAATTTTTGGCAAATGTGTTGATTTTTTTATGAAAAGGAAACAAAAATGTACAACTTAAATTGAGAACTTATGATAAACATAAATCGTTGAAAGGAGAATAAAATTAGTGGAGACACTTTGGATGACAGGGTTTAGAGTTAGTCCATGGGAAGGCAACAAAGGAGGATAACTGGCGGCCACGATAAACACTAGTGAAGAGTGCAGCTTAAGAACATGAGGCTAAAGAATGCAGTAAATTTGTTAGCTAGCTTTATGCCTTTTTAACAAAAGTTAAATGTTTAATACATATTAAAAATTGGGCTTCGTCTCTTTATGGATTTTCTGTATTCTGTAACTCTGTTTTCCAGCCTTGTTTGTGGGTCATGATGAGTGAGTGCCTAGGCAGAAAATCCAAAAGTCACCTACTTTTTAGTGATATCTAGAAGTCTGTGTCCTATTAATTAATTAATAGTATGAACTGAGTGAATAAAAGACACACATGAATTAGCATTGATACTGCTTTGCACTGTTTGATAATCTGTTTCGTCTATTGGAACAGACTTTTTAGAATGATGGTTGATGAAATTATAGATTCACAGTTTATCAGATAAATTATTTTTAATGCAAAGACTTTATGCTAAGTTGGAAAAAGAATATTCAAAGCAGTCAGTTAGAAAACTAAAAGACAAATTCTTTTTTGCATGCTTTACAGGAACTTTCATAAGTAAGTAAAAATCATAGATTTTGCAACATATATTCTTAGACATTTTAAATAGGATGTTCCTTTGAAGTCCCAGAGACCACAATTTCCTTATATTAATACTGTGAACTCAAGTCTTAAATTCTTGATAAGCAAGTGAATCATATGGTGGACACATGATAGTGTTCATTTGTTCCTCATTTCCCTGCTGCCTTTGTTTAGGTGCTAGCTCAATTTCCTCTCTGACCTGAACAATACTAGAGAAAGCTTGGTGTGTAGCAGGAATTAAATTAATTTAAAATGTGTTCTTAGATCTAATTTCCACTTACCTTTCTAATTGCATTGATTTTATTTTTAAGACCAAAATGAGAAACTCATTCAAGAGAATAGAGATCTACAGTTACAGTATCTGGAACAAAAGCAGCAACTTGATGAGCTTAAAAACCACATGAAGTTTTTCAACCAGGTGAACTACATTCCTACCTAGGAAGTAAATTCAAAATGTTTATTTACATATTTTATCAAAGAGAAAACACCATCCTGTGAGATAAAATGATACTTTAATTCTTAGTATCAGGCAAAGTATGTTTTGTGCAGGGATTGTGAGCAGTTAGAATGTCTCTTATGTTTAGTTTATTAATTCATGCTGTTAGTTACCTTATTATGTACCATCAGGATAATCTGAATAGTTGGAGTGTCTCTTGCAATTTCCATTAATATCTCATTTTGAGCTTCTTTACTGTATTTCAGGAGAGTGGTATTAGTGCTGATGAACTAAGTGAAGCTCTCCTGCTTATAAAGGTAACTTTCTGAACTTGAGGGATTTGATGTGAAACCATTACGTTTGAAGAATGAATTCACTGCATGGCCTCTGAAATTTAATTTATCTTTTGTGTGTGTGTGTGTGTGTGTGTGTGTGTGTGTGTGTGTGTGTGTGTGTGTGTGTGATATCAGCTCTACTCACAAGGTGAGTTGGTGGTACTTACAGCGTATGCTTATTTCAAATAGCATCAAGGTTACATGAAATTAGACTTCAAAAATTATTATTTGAAGCATTTACTTTCACTTGACTCATTATAATATTAATCAACAGTTTTTGATACAATCGACAGTTTCTATCCAAAGAACCCTGGGATTTCAAGGTCTTAGGTAAAAGACTAAATTATAATAAGATATTTTGTAATTGTGGAATATTCTCTTACAAAATAATAATAATTATTTTTTTTACATTGAAATGTACATTTTAATCAAATGAAGAAATAGAAGAATATGTACTTCTTTTCATGTCATGAAGTAATAAACTGTTCTGTCTGTCTGTAACTGTCCAAATGTTTATTGAAATATATTTGTTAGGACTGCTTTGTTCCTGATGAAGAATAGAAGTAGTATTTTTAGTCAATGAATTCTTGTTTCTTGTTATATATTCATATCGTTACATTTTAAAAATTCTTATAGAAGTAATAATACATGTTTCTATTTTAGGCTCAAAAAGAACAAAAAAATGGCGATCTCTCCTTTTTAGAGAAAGTCGACAGTAAAATTAACAAAGATCTAGAACGTTCCATGAGAGAACTACAAGCAACTCATGCAGAAACAGTGCAAGAACTTGAAAAGACGAGAAATATGCTAATAATGCAACATAAGATTAACAAAGACTATCAGGTAATGTAATATGCTAAATCAAGAGTGTGGGATTTATGCCACATTGAACTGATAATTTCTTTTTTCAGAAGTGTCATGTGTTATCATCTGTTGTAATCTTATCACCTATTATTATGTATTACCACATCCCTAGAATTCAGCCTTGTGACTGAGTAGTCAGAATAAATACTTTAGAAACAAACTGTTTCTCAAACTTCCCTGGTTTAAGGAATGAATAGTGCCAAGGAACTCACCTGTACAGTGTTAGCATATTCTGCAGAGGAGTTACACTTCCCTGAGGTCCTGCCACTATTGTCTACATTGGTTTTTTTTTTGGCAGAACCTGGGATTGAACTCAGGCCCTTGCACTTGCCAGGCAAGTGTTTATTCTACTGAGCTATCTCCCCAGCCCCTCTATGTTGGCTTTTAATGAAATGGAAACTCATCTTTATAACAAGGAACCTAGAATTTTGTTATATTTATCACTGTTTTCTAAACACCTCCACACATTATCTTCTAAGCTGTAAACTATTTGAGGTCAAAATGCCATGGTTTATAATTCTTGATATTCTAAAATCTCAAAAATGCTTAAATCATAGTAGCTTTGGAAAATGAAACTAATCATCATTACTAAAACTTATGATTTATTTTTTAGATGGAAGTAGAGGCAGTGACACATAAGATGGAAAATTTACAACAAGATTATGAACTCAAAGTAGAACAATATGTTCATCTCCTTGATATCAGGGCTGCACGCATCCAGAAACTAGAAGGTACAGTATACACAGTTTCTTATCCACAGTAACTAAACAAATGGGTTTGTAAAAGTGAAAAAGTCATTCAGGTCTTCACTCACAATGTCTTTATGCTGTGTGTTCTCCCAATTCTCCCAAGTACTGGCCCCTTCCCAAGTAATGATATTGGAAAGACTGATGATTCTTTCCTACTCAAACATTTTAAGTCCCCACTGCCTTTTGAATTCAGTGTTGCAGGTGAGATTTCAGAGAATTTCATAAAGTACCATGCATTGAAATTTACCACCACCTTCGTGAAATCTCTTCTCAGCAACCTACACACCTCAACCAAATAGATCTGCTTGCTTTTGTGAGCTTCAATTTGCCTTGTCCCACTACCCTGCTTCTGTTATTGCTCTGCCTCAAGCTACCTTGAGCTATCTTGACCTTCAGCTACACTCTTTTCAGCTTCAGAATCTAACTCAAGGTCTCCTGAGGAGCTTGCTCAGGCTATGGCTTATGGACCCCTTCCCTGGGGATTCTGGCCCATGGCTCTGTGTATTCCCTGCAAGTTATTCAAATACAAGTGTGAGACCAGACATGAAAAACACTAACTTGACACTTACCTACCCGGTTTTTCTCTAATATACTCAGAAAATATATCTGGGGCGTATATAAGTGTTCTTCAGCACTTACAGTCTTGCATTTTCCATGTAACCACAGTTTAAGTTCCACAGTGACAACTACTAGACTCATTTGTACTCCCATACAAGACTTAATTCAGCCATGCCCCCAGGGTACACTGAGCGGGCATTGAGACCGCGTGTGGTGGCACTTGCCTGTAATCCCAAGGCTTGGGAGGCTCTAAACAAGAGAATCGCTATGAATCCAATCTACATAGTGAGACCCTGAACACCCTGTAGACCCTGCCCTAAATACAGAAGAAAAAAAAAAAAAGACTTAATTCAGCCATCCAAACCAGCAGCACTTTTACATTCTTCAAAACCATTGAGGATCTCTGAGGCCTTTTGTCATAAAACATATTTGTTGATGTTTATTATATTGAAAAAAGTTTAAAATACTTATAATTCATGTTAATAAAATTAAAATTAAATATATAAAACGTTAACATATAGTATTTTTTAATAAAGTATCTTTAAAAAAATTATGAAAGATGTAAGGGCAAACCCTCTGTGACATCTGTCATCTTTTTGGGCACCAGGATTGATTCAGTATTCAGTTAATCTGGTTGACTAGGTGGGTCACCCCATCCTGCCTCACTTGTCCATGTATGGCAACTCTAAGACAAGACAGGTTGATTTTTCAGGAAAGGGTATAGAAGTAGCTGTACGTCCCTACTACAATCTCTCAAAAATCTAAAAGAAAAAAAAAAACTTGTAAAAAGAATGAGTAACATTATTTTAAACTTTTATCTGAGTGAACAGGGCTTTCCAAACATCAAGGATCAGTGTATACCTTTTATTCCAAGTAGTACTCAATAAAAATTTCCTTAGTAGAATTTTCTTGGTGAAAACAAAGGTCACAGAGTTAAGAATTTTCCTCCCTTTAAAGTTTTACCAAATACGTTCTCTAAATTCATTGACTCATCCCATAAACATAGTCAAACTCCTAATGCATTCTTTTTTTTTTTAACTTTTGTTTTATTGAAGTACAAATATCAGTGAGATCGTTTTAAGGTACTTTGACAAGATGGATTTGATACATTAATACATTGCAAACTGTTTTCATAATGTTTTGGTATCATAGAAGGTGCATACATGATATTATACTTACAGACATTATTACACCATATGTCTCTTATCAGTAAATAAAGAGAATGTAGCTCTTTGCATATCTTATTTTTTATATCTGAATTACATCAAAGATTCAATAATTAATACTTTCTACCTTGTTATTTTCCTAGTGGTTGCCCATAGTACTAGAAGCTAACATAATATCCTGTCCAACCACCATTAGTGCAAATCTTGCCTCTCATAGAATTATGTAGAAGCATGGCGTTATCTATCCCAACTGCACTGTCCATACACACATATCATGGTTCTTCCTTTCTATACCCCTTCCTTTGTCTACACCTGTCAGAGATAGGCACTCCATTGTCATTCAACTAACTTAGGTGCTTGAACTCGACAACACAATCTAACACAGTCCAGCATTCCACAA